>PVIU01001084.1:0-23702 GCA_004026605.1 Ondatra zibethicus | reverse complement strand
CTCACCCAGGAGGAGGAGAAGACTGGAAATAATCAAACTGAGGGCTGAAATCAACAAAATAGAGACACAGAAAACAATCCAAAGAATCAATGAAACGAAGAGCTGGTTCCTTGAGAAAAGCAACAAGATCGACAAACCCTTATCCAAACTAATCAAAAGGCAGAGAGAGAACACTCAAATTAACAAGATCAGAAATGAAAAGGGGACATAACAACAGACACTGAGGAAATTCAAAGAATCATTAGGTCTTACTACGAAAGCCTGTATGCCACAAAATTGGAAAATGTACAAGAAATGAACAGGTTTTTTTAGATGAATACCACATACCGAAATTAAATCAAGACCAGGTGAACAATTTAAATAGACCTATAAGTCGTGAGGAAATAGAAGCTGTCATCAAAAACCTCCCAACAAAAAAAAGCCCAGGACCAGATGGTTTTAATGCAGAATTCTACCAGAACTTCCAAGAAGAGCTAATACCTATATTCCTTAATGTGTTTCACATAATAGAAACAGAACGGTCATTGCCAAACTCTTTTTATGAAGCTACAATTACCCAGATACCAAAACCAAGCAAAAGTTGGAAGCACGGGGGTGGGGATAGAGGTGGGGGTAGTGGCTGAACTAGACTTGTCCTATAGTCACATTGATGATTATCTTGATCATCGCCATAGAAATTTCATCCAATGGATGGAGATAGAGACCGAGACCCACATTCACATCAGAGAAATGGACTGAGCTCCCAAGGTCCAGTCAAAGAGCAGAAGGTGGGAGAAGATGAGCAAGGAAGTCTGGACCGTGAGGGGCTGGTTCACCCACTGAGACAGTGTGCCTGAACTAATGGGAGTTCACCAAATCCAGCTGGACCGGGACTGAACGAGCATATGATCAAACCGGACTCTCTGAATGTGGCTGCCAATGGGGGCAGACTGAGAAGCCATCAATAATGACACTACTGACCTATCTCTTCTGCATGTATTATCTTTTTGGGAACCTAGTCTATTTGGATGCACACATTCTTAGGCTGGGATGGAGGGGGGAGGGCCTTGGACTTCCCACAGGGCAGAGTACCATGCCCTCTTTTAAGGAAGCAGGGGAGCGACTGGGGGACTGGGAGCAGGGGAGGAAATATGAATTTTTTGAATGAAAAAATAAAAGAATATGAAAAAGAACAGATACCAGACTTTCGACAAATGATGTAATGTTTTTAGCAATATGGAGTTAGATGGGCCTGGATTTGATGTTGTAATTGATTTGGATATGAGGTTCCTTACTGGAAACTGCATGAATGTACAGTGACCATTTTCAACAGCCACACTAAGAAGTGGCCAGCAATGTACTGAGTGAAGCATGTGAGAACAGAGAAGAACAGAACAAAGGATTGATCATAGAGGAGTTTTGCTGGAAGGTATAATCCTTACAAGTGAAGACTCAAAGCAATATGGATACACAAGTTTGAATATGTTCCTAGGAAACGATGTGATACAGGAGAACAGCTTCAAGTTCTCACAAGACTCACATAGAAAAGATAATGAACTTACTCATTGTTTTCCTGGAGGCTGGAGAGAAGGCAAGTAGATAAAAGTGCTAGTGTATACAGGAAGCAGTTTAATGCATAACTGCCTGATAATAAGCAAGGCTATCCTTCAAGATTACAAAACAAGTACTTAGGAGAAACTCTGAGTCTCACCTCATTGGAATCCCACACCATTCTCCTGAGGAATGGGGTGATTTGGCCCTCACTGGATCCCATGACTCTTTGCTCTTCCCAATCCCTCTCTCTTCACCTAGGTAGCTTAATGTGCAGAGGCCAGATATGTGACACTGGGGATGCTCAAGCAATCTATTATTCAGGTAAGAGGTTGGCACATATGAGCTCTGAAGGATGTTTATCACCCTTCGAATCTGTGTTCTGTGGTTTTACAGAATCATAAGTGAGCACCCCAGCCTTGGGGCTTATCACCTCCCTCATGCCATCACATTTTCTCCTTGCTTATCTCTGTGAGGCACATAATAACTGTCTGGCTTTATTCATGTGCTAGCCCTAGGTCTTGTAACGGAAATAAATCATCCCTAATCAAGAAAGGAGTGGTCCAGACAGGCACCACTTTCCTTTCCTTTCAGTAGGAAAGAATACCTGCTGAAGATCCGGGTTGGTCCTGTGTGTAGGCAGAGAAGGAGGTCGTTCCCAGCATGCAGCAAGGCAGTGAGTGATGCATGAACATGGGCTGCCCACATACCTGCCAGGTAGCAGCCTACATGTATGATGGATATTACTAAGTTTATTGCAACCTTATGACACGGAACTCGTATGCAGCCACATTTTACCAGCATAGAAGCAGACACGTAGCTAGCACACGGTCACACATCTAGTAAGAAGTTAACAGAAAAAAGTCTGATTGTTCCTCAACGTAGACCCTGTGATGGTGAACTGCACTGTGTCTCTGCAGACCTGAATAGCCTTCTGAAGAACACTCAGGCTCAGGACAAAGCAGCTAAGCAAACAGGCTTGCAGTTACCCTGTAGCGGACTCTCTATACCTTATTTCTCTATTTTTTAACCAAAAAATGCTATAATCTATATATCAAAGATAAAAATGGGGAATTATCATTTTAATTACTGTCATTTTTGATTATCATTTATTTTAGTATTCTTAAATACTGACACATAAATTTAAGATAAATAAACATTAATATTCTCTGCCATGGTGGGTCTGAACAGCCAACTTCTGACAGGCACCCAGAGTCCTGGGAGATTGGTCGGCTTCCCGGGCGCAGCTCCCATCCGGAATGTGTCTCCTGCACAGGCGAGCAGGCTGTCAGGGCTCTCCCCATCTGAAGGGCTCAAGAGACTTCCGGAAGCACCGTATGCACAAGACACGAGTTCTTCCCAGTCTGTTAGACTCTGTAAAATAAGAATGTTCATCATTTTTGTTTTCCCTTTGGCTTGGCTAGTCTTCCCTCTCTGAATGCTGGGGAAAACACAGGTAGTAACTCCAACAAAACTGGTTTTATTATTTATTTTATTTACAAAAAAATGGGGCTTTTAAGAAAATAGAAAAATTTGAGTATACTCTTTATTCTTAACTCAGAATGTGCTAAGGACTTTCATGGTCCACCTGTGTAAGAACCCCTAGAGTAGTAACCTTTTCTTAGTTGTAAGCCGTTTGTTTTAGAATGATGTATTTGGAGAAGTTATTTGAATAAGAGGCAACTCACATTCCTATCATACTGAATCAGTAAGAGGTATGTTGTGGTTGAGCTGAAATTCATGTGACCTGAATTCTTCCCTTCCAGGGCAATATTGAGGAATAAATGGATTTTATAACAACTTAAAGAACAAATTTTCCCCATTACTATTTCCACACTCCACTATAAGGTTTCTATGTGTCCATCTCCTTGATCCCACAGTTTAACCCTTATAGAATCAAAAGTTTCTAAAATTATCTTTTTTTTTATACAGCACCTAGGAGCATGCATATCCCTTATCTGCTTTTCTCAATGAAAACAAAAGCTATGTGTGCATAGTGTGTGTCGGGTGTGTGTGTGTGTGTGTGTGTATGTTTTCATGGGTGTGTAGGCACACAAGTGTGTGCATATGGAGGCCAAAGGTTGGTGACAGGTATCTTTCTTGATCACTCTTCATGTTTTTTTTTTTTCTTGAGGCAGGGTCTCTATTGAACTCAGAGCACAAAAGAAAAAAAAATTCCTAGTTAGTGTAGCTAACCAACTTGCCCCAGATATCCCTTGTCTCCTGAGTACTGGAATTACAAGTGGCTGTCATACGTGCTTACCTTGTATATGGCCTATGGGGATTTGGACCCTAGTCTGCAGGTTTAGGTAGCAATCACATAGCTCTTGGGCTTGGGACATGACTCCGTGATTGCTGCATAAACCAAGGTGACCATCTATTATTTGTTCTTATAGGCATTTGTCTGCACTGAATTATCCTGGAATTTAAGACCAGCACCTCTTCTTTCTCCCCAATGTATGTCATTGCGTGCTTTCATGTGTTTATTTTAGAAAGTAACCATGGAGTGTTAGATTAAGTCTGTCACTCGAATTTTTAACACTGCTGATACAAAAGTGCCCTTAGATCACCTCTATCACTGTGGGATGGACATTCTTTATAAATGGTAGCACAAATAAAGGATATGTAAAAATAGCCATTTTGTGTGGGTTGTTTTTTTTTTTTTTTTTTTTCTTCAGGGAACCTTCTTTTTCTCCATAGATGCATACTTTTATGAAAACTACTAACTAGTGCTGTTTTGCCTGAGAGCCATGCAGGCCAAATTGTATTCACTGGGGAGCTTCCCATAGAAGTCATTTTCAGACAAAGCACAGATCAGCCAACTCATTTTTGCTGCATCAATTTTGCATACCCAGAAAGCATAAAACTTTAATGTGATCTCACCAAAGTCAAATAAGCCAAATGGAAGTTACCAAAACAGGCCTTTCATCTAAACAAGCTGATGTCACAGTGGGTTTTGTTCCGAAAGGGCAGGGTGACCATGCTTCCCAGTGCATGTGACATAGCAAAGAACTACAAAGGGCACTCAAAGCTGAGTGTCTGGGCATCCCGGGGTGATTAATGGGAAGCTTTATTTAATTTTAGGGTAAAGAACCAGAGAGAAAAACCCATAAGCTCATTTGCTGACTGGAAAGGTCGCAAGTGAAATGATGGTAGATGATGTGACTGTGTTGAGCCTCCTGGCAACACAGAAAGCTGGGGCAGAGGCTCTAGGAGGGAGTTCCTGGGGGCTGCCAGCCACAGAAACTTGAGCCTCCTATATCCTCAGATCCACTCCAGGACCCTATTTTTCCTCCAGGCCTTGGATTCTCTGCTGCTAGCTCAGAGACTTTGCTCCTTGACTGCGGTCATGTTTCTCAAGCATGTCTACCTTCACCTGCTCACAGAAACCCCAACTCAGGCCTTAGGGAACAACAGGACAGAGAAAAATGCCATTGCCTAGTAATTAGCAGATTCCTTAACTGAGAGCTAAGATCCAGGCAGAGCCTCGGTCATTATAATGCTGGGGAAGAGACTACGATTTCAAGCAAAATTCTTGGCAGCTAACCCTCAGGGTTCCTGGCCTCAAGGGATGTTTGAAGGGTGAACAAGAGTTAACCAAACCTCTCGGTCATGAACTCCAGAGTGTTGAATGCTGGGTAAATGGGAGTAGACTGCACATTTAAAAGTAAATGATCATACAGGCTTTGCTGTGCACTCTCAGCTGTTTATAGTAGTGGACTTCACCGTCACCTCCCCCTCCCCCACAAGACTGGTAACTAAGAATCTCAATTGATAGCAGCAGAAATCAAAACTTTACCATAATTTCTAAACCTTAACCCCACCCCAAACTTTTGCCATCCATTCCATTAAAGGCTACAGGGCCACGAAGAAAGAGAGTAGAAGAGATTCTTGATCAATAATACAAAATCGTAAAGCTTAGATTTCATTACGATAAGCACAAAAAGATTAATACAGTCATCCTATAGGATCACAGCCGCAGATATTAAAACCCACAGGCACGGATCTCCCTTACAGAAGGTGGAATAGTGTTTGCATAAAATTCAAACACATCCTTCTATATGATTACAATCATCTCTACATTATTTACAGTACTGAAAACAGTGTAAACCTGCTGTAGATTTGTTCTACTGAATTGTTTAGGAAACCATGACAAGAAAAATTAAAGCCCAGACATGTTCACTACAGGTACAATTTTCTTCCTAATTTTTTAGAAAATTTTTTTTGAAAGCATAATGTAATTGCATTGTTTCCCTGCTTCTCTTTCCTGCTTTCAACCACTCTCAGGCACCCCTCTGGTTATTTTTATTTATTTTTTTTAACTGACAAGGGTTAAAACCATTGATAAAGAACCCTAGGCTGAAGCAGACAATACTCAGGAGCTCACACCCTTTTCTCTCAGATCCCACATCTCTTCCCCTGCGTCTTTCTAAAGAGGTCAATGTGTTGTGAGGGGTGGAATTATCTGGAGACTATAGCAGGATTTACACTGAAAAGAACAAGAAGGAGGAGATCTACCAGGACCACCGGTAGGTGGATGTTTGGTGGCAGTGGACGGCTGAAGAGAAACAGGAATTCGTCTCTCTGTGCAGAAGCCCAAGTCTTTAGTAAATATTCATACAGCTTCTCAAGGCTGCTGGAGTCAGATGCCAGGGATGTGCAGAAGTCGCTCTGACGCAGGCTCCGGAAGAGCAGTCACAACAGAGGGCTTGTTGGAGGAAGAAACACTCTTCTCACAGTTCCGCAGCCTGGTCCAGAACAGCACATGCGGTTTCCTCTTCGACTTGTTGTAACTGTCATTTTAAACCTTTGCTTTCCACTAAATATAAGACTTCTGGCTGCTGTTTTTGCACTTTCGAAACTGCGGTTTCAGCCTCCGGATCGCATTCCAGTCCATAACTGTAACAAACCAAACGGGCCTGGTAGACACCACTGCTCAGTTCCACTTTTTGGCATCTGAGATGAACCCCACAGAGTGTGCCTCTGTTTCACACTGAGTGAAAAGATGAACAGTTTCTCACCCGGGAGAGCAAATTAACTAATGAGGTAAATCTGATATTCATGGGTGAACCACTACACAGTATTGGAGTGCTTGTCTGAAGGGGACACAACAAGCATTAGAGAAAAATAAATGTCATTCCTGAGTTATACATGAGCAGCGCCTGAGAATGTGTCTTACTGAAAGGAGGTGAGAGTAGGAAACAGCACACCTGAAGGTTCAACGCAGCCTGCTCACCAGGTGATCTAGAGAGCTTTGGGCAGCAGAACTGGGGGAGGGAACAATGCTCTGCAAGGTCACCCAGAGCCCCAGGCTGCTGACAGGCTGGTGTTGCTTCATTATTTCAGCATGAGATTTTGTGTGTACTGTCAAGTGATGGCGGGAAAATGAGGAGATAGCACAGGAGGGTGGGAGATCACCAGCCGGAAGGAAAAAGGAGCATGGAAGAGGCGCGGGGGGGGGGGGGGGGGGGGGGGGGGGGGGGGGTTAAGAGCCTAGTATGATAGAAGCAAGCATTACTTATACTGACATTCCCTGGAAGAGAATTTAGTCACTTCACTACAAGGAATGCTGAGAACTGTAATCCAGCTGTGTGCTCAAAAGAGGCGATGCTATGTGCACACCAGGGTTCTCCATCACAGCCATTTCTCTGATCTGGTTCTTGCTCTGTACTGCACTGGTTATACACATAAATCATCATAGGAGTCTCATAACGCAAGAGTCCTATGGATTAAATATTTCTGGCTTACTTAAGGAGACTGATTGGCAAATTAAATGTGAAAAGATAGTGATAACAATAGCATTGGTGGGGCTTTAAAGTTTACAAAGCACAGATTTGCATAGAAATTTCAATTACAAAATGTAACTCCCCCACAATAAAAAAAAAAATCAAACAAACAAAAACAACAACTACAAAAAAGAAACCCTTTAGGTTACTGGAGAGATGACTAAGCCATTAAGAACACTTTGCTCTTGCAAAGGACCTGAGTTAAGTTCCCAGTACTCACAGTACTCATAGTTGTTCACAGACATCTGTAGCTCCAATCCTGGACACCAGGAACACACATGGTGCACAAATATAAATGCAGGCAAAACAATCATCTACATAAATGAGATAAATCTGAAAATAAAGTAAAAAAAAATACTTCAGGGAAACTCTCAGTCAATTTCAAACACACCGGAGGGCCCCAACTCTCACTGGAGAGACAATGAGGCACGAGTTATATACTGTTTGAGTGCTGTTCATATTAATAACAGGTCTATTCTAAACATCCTTTTATAAGTTTGATTTTTTCTACAAGTTAGCCTTAACTCATTAATTAATAGCATTAATAAACCCTCCCCTGAAGCCTGGGGTACTTTAAGTGAGGGACTACTGTTGGGTCCGTGGGAAGAGACTAATAATAGACAATATGACAACATGACATGACTATTGAACAGAACATGATAATTAAACAGAATTAATGAGCTATCGCTGCACGTTGGGTCACATGATCGCATCCCAGTCCCAAAGGGTCGTAACCGAATGACCCAATGGCCAGAGAAGGAATTGGAGTGTCCCCTGTTTTCCTTTGGCTCAGAGATTAGAAGCACATCTGCTAGATTTCATTTGTGCCCCAGACACCAGATAAAATCCAGAAACATAACAATTGGTAAAAACATTACAGTAAAGTTTGCCAGAGACTGAGGTATGCCCCCAGAACCAAGTCTGTGCAGTCCTAGGTTTCAGCACCAAAAATGTTGGGTCCACAGGGGTCACACAAAGGTGGAGGACAGACCACCAAAGTCTATTAAAGCAGAAGCAAACTTTTCCAGGAAAAAATAAAAACCTAAAAAAATAAATCTCCATAGGGCACAAAAAGCTTATCAGCTAGCTGAGACCACAGCCAGAGATGGACTTGTAAGACTGTGCCAATAGGCTATTTCCAAACTCTCCTTTTTATAGAAAGAAAAAAGCATTAGGCACAAACAAAGGAATTTTTACAATCTCATGGTAAAACTCAGATACAAGTTTCTTTTTTTTTTTACAACTTTCATTAACAGGATTTTTCAGTTAAACTAGTCTTTGTATTTAGCCCACTGTTTTTCTCTGGCACCTTCTAATAGTGTTTACCAAAACTCTGCACTCCCCTGATACTGCTAGTTTTGCATAGCAGGGAAAATGAACAACCAAAAAGTCAGGTATATCCCATCATTTAAAAGTTAACTCAGTTCACATCAATTGCTGGTCATGAGTGGCCGGGGGCAGGGTTATCTATAAGCTGACCCTCAGTTTGCAGAGGGCCTCTTCAGCCTTGCAGACAGAGCTATGAGTTGTAAAGCAAAGTAACCCACTGTTAATAGTTAATCCTTAAACTGAGGAGAAAGCTGCTGACAATCTGCACTCATTCTCCTAGGCTTACAACTTTATATTTCTTGATTTCTACATCCTTATTTCTGGAACCCACATTTCTATATTCTTATTCTTAGACTCTTCAAATACAAGCTGAGCGACCAGCTGCAGTGCCCTTGTACCATCCAGCAGCTGCCAACCTCAAGGAAACTACCCTACAACTTCAGCTGTACCAAAACAAAAGTAGAGTTCAAGAAGAAACTATCCCAGCTGCAGATTTTTCAAACAGCTACATATCCATTTTCACCAAAACCAGAAGGGGAGTCTTCCCTTGATGGTCCAGAAGAAGGACTGTGATTGGTGCAAACATGGTCCTTCTATTAGTCCCATTATCATACCTCCTTCTGGCTATATGTAGAGGGCTGTTTGGCTTACTTTTAAGTTAAGATTCTTTTGTTCTTGTTTGTTTGGTTTTTATTTTTCCCTTGCCTTCTTTTGATGCTTATCATTGCAGGCTGAGCTTGCAACATAAAGAGGAGATGGAAAAATTAGGAGGCGAACAATTGTAGCAGCAAAGGGGTTGTGGAAAATGAAGGTGGCAGTGCTGTGGGATTCCCCTCTGTATGCTGTGAATACCATTGGTTAATAAAGAAACTGTGTTGGGCCTGCACGGGGCAGAATAGAGATAGGTGGGGAAAACTAAACTGAATGCTGGGAGAAAGAAGGCAGAGTGAAGAGACACTATGTAGCCGTGAGAGGGCAAAGACGTGAGCCATCAGGTGGAACCTTGCCGATAGGCCACGAGCCTCATGGTAAAATTTAAAATAATGGAAATGGGTAAAATTAAGGTGTAAGAGCGAGCTAGCAATACACTTAGGTGATTGGCCAAGCAGTGACTTAAATAATATAGTTTTCTGTGTGATTATTTTGGGAGTCTGGGCAGCTGGGAAATGAAAAGGCAGCCTCCCTACAACAAACTGGCGCAACAAAGTGGTTGACTATATCCATGTAAAACCTGAGAAACATTAAGAAGGAATTCTAAACACGAAAGAACAGAATTAAGCATGGTTTGGTAGCAGCATTTTCTTGGGTAGACTCTTTTTGCTAGAAACAAGCAGAGGCATGATTCCATTAAAAGAGGTCTTCCTGATTCAACAATAGCAAAAAAAAAAAAAGTAAACCCCAAAAACGAAAAATCAAACAAACAAAAACCAAAAAACCCCTACAGTTTTGAAATGGCAGCTTCCTGAGCCAAATGGCTCTGACTTTTTCAGGAGGTCCACCTATGGAGCATTTAAATGGGTTCTGTGACAGAGTGCTACAACTTGCTTAAAAGCAACATAGACCCACCTTGTGCCTAAAAATGGGGCAGCATGCATGGCTCTCAGAGGCAGCGAACATGCTTCCACCATGTCAGACTGGGTGGAGCAAGCAGGCAGTACCATGCTGGCCCCAGCCATGCCTGCTTAGCAATTTTTTTAAAAAGGCACTTCTGGTCAAAAAATAATCACAGAAACACCATAGGACAGATTCAGACATAAAAGACCTCCAAACGAGACACATAAGCATAAACCCTCATTACCTAGAGTCATAAGACTGCTTCTGCCAACAGCATCAAGGTCTAGCTTTCAGGGCTTGCTGTAAGCCTCTGTATCTGCCAGGCCAGACCCTGGGCTTTTGGACTTCAAGGTCCTACAACTTGACCATTTGTCCTCACCAAATCACTTCTTTTGTTTTAGGTGGAACAAAGGACCACATCCAGCTGGCTGTCAACAAGATAAGTCTGGTTATATAATAAAGTTAGAAAAAGAAACCGAAAATCACCTGAAATTTAAGTAAAGACTATCATACTAACATTTTGAGAGTCAGATAATTTAAAAGATGCATTGTTTTCCTAGAAAAGTAATTATCTCCTTTTTCTCTTCTAAGTCAGATGTGATCTGAGCCAGTGTCTCCAGCCAGTGGAAATGTCTTCTCTCATCTGTGGAGCATCCCCTGTTCTGCTACGGGACCATACCTGATTCCCAACAGAATTGCTACCAAGAGAGACAGGGAAACGTCCTGGGATCGACACTCATGTCTTCAGCTGCTAAATATCCTACTGAGACGTAGTCCTCAATTAGCCTCTCTGAGCCCCACTCTCAGCAATCAAATGCACTCAAGTCCAGCCTGAGGTCATTTCTACCGCCAAAGGCTAAGAGTGACCAGACAGAGTGGCCACAGCTTGTCTACAGCTCCATAGCTCTCAGAAATTTATACACAGGTATTTATAGACAAATAGAGATAGATAACAGATTGATGATAGATAGATTATAGATAGATGATAGACAGATTATAGGTAGATAGATATATAGATAGATACATAGATGATAGATAGATAGACAGATACATAGATAGATGATAGATAGACAGATAGATAGATGATAGATACATACGTAGATGGATAGATAGATAGATGAATGATGGATGGATGATAGATAGATAGATAATGGGTGTGAATGCACATATTTGTGTGCATCTATGTATGTATATGGGTAAATTAACATGCATACATATGTACTGAGATATATACTATACATATATAGTCAGTTTGTATACCTGCTTATTCCTTATCAATGAGTTTAACTATCATCGGATCAAGAACATTTTAAAATGAGATGCTGCGCAGATAGCTTCCTTGGTAAAGTACTTGCTATGAAAACCTAGGAATGTGAGTTTGACACTCAGCACTCACATGAGAATAGCCAGTAAATCGTCATCCTGGAGCTAGGGAGGTGGAAACAGGAGGATCTCTGGGGGCTCCCTGGCTAGTCTGTCTAAATGAATTGGCTAGCTTCAGGTTCAGTGGAAGACTCTGCCTCAAAACATAAGGTGGAGAGTAAATGAAAAAGACACCCAGTGTTAGTCTTTGACCTACACACACACACACACACACACACACACACACTCACACACACAGCACAAATAAATAAAACTTATTTGAAAAAAATTAATTGAATTTAAAAACATTTCAAAATAAGAAACTATACCAATTAAGTACAGACTTGTCATCCCCTAAACAACACACTTTTGTATAACATTTCTGCTATATTAGGTATAATAGGTAAAGTGGAAATGATTTAAATTTTAAAGTATACATCAGGATATGTGAAGTTATTTTTAAAAGATTGTGCCCCTCTTTAAGGGACTTGAGCATCCATGGCTTTTGTTATCCACAGTCTCCTTAATGCATTTTAGTTCTCTCTCCAACTTTTCTTACTCCATTACTTTCTTTTAAGTTTGGAAATTATGCTCTAATCTTTCAATGGTTACCATAGCAATCTTGATAGGATTTAAAAGTCTAAAGTTCTTCTTCTAAATCACGTTCTGAATAAACCCTTGAAAAGCAATTAGACCCTCCAAACTCGCACACAAACCAACTGATATTATTGCTTAAATATTTTAACTCCTTATATTAGACATTGTCATTATTTTTTACACATTTTCTTAGATTAATCCCACATTTACAAATATTTTATCATTATTTCTTTTCTACCTCAAACCTTTCCAGAATCAATTTTCATCTACCTTCAGAACTTCTCTTAGTAGCTATAGGAGGTAAACTCCTTTTTTTTTTAAAAAAAAGATTTGACTGCTTGAGATATGTTGCTTATTTCATTCTCGCTATTGAAGGATTTTGTCTTCACAGAATCTTTCAGCACAATGTTCTCATAATTACAGAAGCTACATTATTGTTGAGATCCACTTGTCAGTCTAAAATCTGTTCTTCAATGGTAATCTTACTTCTATCTCTGGCTGCTTTCAAATATATTGATCTTTGAAGTTCTGCATTTTCATGACATATCTCAATATGATTTCGTTTTATTAATTCTCCTTTAAGACTGACTCTTTTGAATGTTAGCTTTGGTGTGTCTCCACAGTTCTTATCAAATATTGCTTCCCTATTACATACCCATGTTGATCAGCTCTCAGAGTTGTTTTACACTTTTGTCTGTGTTCTATGTATCTTAACTGCTTGAAAATTTTCGGTTTGACACTCTATGTGGTATTTGGGATAATTTCTTCCAATCTATCTTCCGGGATACTAATTTCTTTCCAGCTGTGTCTAATCTTCCATTTAACCCACCCACTGAGTCTTTTATATTAATTATTTTAGGGTTCATTTATAGAATCATATTATTTCTTTTCCAAATCCACTTAGCTGTTTCCCATCATCTCTTCTTTCCTTCTTATATTCCTAAGCTTTTCTTGTTTTTATTTACATATATTAAATGTTATTTTATATTGTGTGTTTGATAGTTCTGGACTTCATGCTTTGGCCAGCTTCTGTCTGTAGGCTCTGTGCTTTATTCCCTTTCTCTTGACAGTAATTTCCTTTTCTTTGGAATGCTGTTGTTGAGAATTCTTTAGGCTATATTGAATTTGCATGTCCTTGGCAAAGAGCGGTGCGGCAGCCAGTTGCCTAGGGCTGCTATCAGCTTGAGGTTTTTTTGGACTAACTACCCAAGACAGTGGGAATTCTGATGGCCAAACCCCATGAGGGCTACAAATCTGTTGACAGAGGTTTCTGTCCCGCCCAGTCCTGCAGTCATTCAGTCCCAAATAAACACACAGAGGTCTGTATTAATCATAAATTAATTGGCCTAGTATCTCAGGCTCTTCTTATTAACTAATTCTTATCACTTATATTAGCTCATAATTCTTGTCTATGCTGGCCACGTGGCTTGGTACCTTTTTTGGCGAGGCAGTCACATCTTGTTTGCTCTGCTGCTGGGTCATGACTGCAGACTCAAACTTCCCTCTTCCCAGAATTCTTGTTGTCCTGCCTCTACTTCCTGCCTGGCTACTGGCCAATCAGCGTTTTATTAAAAAATAATACAAGTAACAGGATAAAAGACGATTGTTCCACACAGCACAGATCCTCAAGGAAGACATTATTCCTTTCACTTAGCACCAAGCCCATTGCAGGCAAGTTTCCTTACTCGCCACTTCTTTTTTTTTTTTATCGAATTTTATTGAGCTCTACATTTTTTTCTGCTCCCCTCCCTGCCTCTCCCCTCCTCTTCAACCCTCTCCCAAGGTCCCCATGCTCCCAATTTACTCAGGAGATCTTATCTTTTTCAACTACCCGTGTAGATTAGATATATGTATGTCTCTCATTGTTGTCTAGGTTCTCTGGGATTAGTGATTAGTGAGCTGATTTTCTTTGCTTTATGTTTAAAAACCACTTAGGAGTGAGTACATGTGATAATTGTCTTTCTGGGTCTGTGTTACCTCACTTAAAATGATGTTTTCTAGCTCCATCCATTTGCCTGCAAAATTCAAGATGTCGTTATTTTTTTCTGCTATGTAGTACTCCATTGTGTAAATGCACCACATTTTCCTTATCCATTCTTTGATCGAGGGGCATTTAGGTTGTTTCCAGGTTCTGGCTATGACAAACAATGCTGCTATGAACATAGTTGAGCACATGTCCTTATGGCACAATTGAGCATCCTTTGGATATATACCCAAAAGTGCTATTACTGGGTCTTGAGGAAGGTTGTTTACTAATTTTGGCCAAGATCAAAAACACTGATGACAACTTATGCTGGAGAGGCTGTAGGGTAAAGGGAACACTTCTGCATTGCTGGTGGGAATGCAAGCTGATACAGCTCCTTTGGATGTCAGTGTGGCGATTTCTCAGAAAATTAGGAAACAACCTTCCTTACACTCCACTTCTATACCAAGTTTATTTCACATCAACCCTCCCAATAAAGAGCAGGTCCTAGCTTTATCCTGCCTCTTTGTGCTGGCTAGTTTTATGTTAACTTGGCACAAGCTAGAGTCATCAGAGAAAAGGGAACCTCAACTAAAGAGATAGCCCTTATCTGATTGGCCTGTGGAGAAGCCTGTGCATTTTCTTGATTGATAAATGATTTGGGAGGGCAAATCCACTGCAAGCAGTACCACCACCTGGGCTGATGATCCCAGGAGCTAAAACAAAGCTGCCTGAGCAAGCCAGTAAGCATCCCTCCTCCATGGCCTCTGCATCAGCTCCTGTCTCTAGGTGCCTGCTTGAGTTCCAGCCCTGACTTCCATCAGTAATGGAGAGTGGCCTGAGAGCTGTATGATGAAATAAACCCTTTCCTCCCTAAGTTGTTTATTGTCATGGTGCTCTGTCACTGCAATGGAAACCCTAACTAAGACACCCTTTCTCCCTGCACTGCTGCCCCAGAGAGTTCTCTAGCTGCAGACACCCCAGGTTGGCCAGACATCACCACAGGGAAATGTGCTTCTCTCCTCCCTCATTGCACATAGACTTGAATTCACTTTGCTTTTGACTTCTGCACTTGGGTCCAGGTCAGTAGTGTACATCTTTTTTTTTTTTTTAAATTTAGATCTCTTAGTTGTTTTTAGCAGGATGTTCTTCAACATGAATTCAGAACCCTACTAGTAACTAGTTTTGACAGTATCTTCCAAAGACAGAACATATATCCATTTTAAGCATAGTTTTTATTTCATGTGATGAAGGTTAATAATAAGGCATTCTGCATCATCCATTATTTTTTACATACTTAGAAAGAACCATTCTTGCTTGATCCAATTCTGTATAATTATTAAAGATGCACACTCATACTTTTGTTGTTTAGCCACCTGCTATTATATGTTCTCACTCTCTGCATTCACTGTGGCCTAATTAATGAAGCTATGCATCCACCTTATTAGTATTTAAAGATATCCGGCTAGTGACCTTAGCCTTTTACTAAGTAATTGTTTCTTCTCTAATGATCAGAAGTATTACCATTTCATGTTATCCTATCTATTGCCATATGAATCTCTAGGATATCTGTCTACTGGTGTTATTAATGCTATCTTGTTTCAGTTAGTGGAGATTATTCTTTTTAATGTCAGCTAGAACAAGTGCTCTGTATTGGCTTTGCTTTTAATTTTCCTTATCGAGAATTTTCCGACTATCTTCTTGGATGTTCTTCTGGGAGACTGAGAATTAGTCTATCAAGCCTTCTGATATTTTTCTTAAAATGTTGGTTGTGATATACTTTCTATACCCACCTTTACTTTAATATGTGATTGTGATTCTCATCAAGTAGCATAAGGGAAGCAGGTGATGTTATTTAAGCATTTAACACTGGTGAAAGATTAACAAAGGAGTCTATTTCAGGGGTGTGGACAGGCAAAAAGAGCTAGCAAGGTTGGAAGAAGCATCCAGAGACAAACACTGGGAAGTTACTAACACCACTTTGTCCTATGGGCCTTGTAGGACAAGGATCCTGGAGCCCACAAAGAGCCATCTGGCTGGAACTTCTGAAGCACAGACACTGGGGTCAGACCCACCCACTTCTCTTACATCTCTTCTTCTCGAATTTTGTTGCTCATCACCCGGACAAACCTGAGGAAACCAGAGAGGAGGCATGAGATGAAACCTGCTTTGGTCCAGCCTCCTGCAGCAAAGATGAGGTCAGCAATCACATCTGGAGCACAAATGGTGAGCGCGTGCTAGATTTATGGCTTGGTAGCTTTCCATGCGTACAATGCTGAAGTTGCTATTGCAACTTGCGACCTGAAATTTATGCACAGGAAAGCCCTACTGAAAGCCGTTTTAAAGAAACAATGGACGCATTATCCTAAAGAGAGAGGACTCTGTGAGACTCAAGGTGCATGTCACCTGTGCTGGTAACAGCTGCCGTTGACTTCACGTATGATCTGTTCTAGGCTGCAAACTTTCCTTGTCAGATTGTAAAGCTGAATTTTTTCTGGTGACAGAGAACAGCAGCAGGCAAATTGCCTGTCTCTTCCACAGACACAGAGCCTTAACATCCCATCCATTACAGGGTGATCTCATTAGCTTCAGCTTTGAAATACAATTTTCTACTTCCTGATTGTAAAATCCCCAAAGATGCCACTGAAGTTTTCAGTTCTCCGAAAGGAACGCAGAATGCTAAATCTTTCCACAAAGAGAACCCACAGAAAATAATAAACAGTAGTTTAAATTCAAGAGCACCTGGAAGGAATACAGAAATCAGCAAGCGAGAACAAATTGGGCCTTTTCCAGGAAGGGTGGTTTGGGATCATTGCTCTCTTCCTCCTGCTAATTTCTCTGCTGGATGAGCCAAAGGAATCTATGGTTAGGACTGACACCTTTTGACTCAAGGCAGATTAAGAACCAGCCAGCCTCCATTTCAAGCTTAAAAGCCATCTTATAGTAAAGACAAACTAGATTCATTCCTGTTTGTGATTAAACCTCTGTTTCTCAAGGATTTAGCTATGCCCCACCTGTAACCTTAACTACTGTCTATTCCAGGAATGGCAATCGTGTCTTTGCTTCAAAAAGTTGTTTATAACCATCTTGCAACCCTACCTTTGTATCAAAAGGTTATATGACCACCTGTGACTAGCTGCTGTTATGACTACCTTGTGATGTCCATCTTGCGGCCATGTCTTTATTTCAGGAGGTTGTTAGGACTAACTTCTTAAGCTTACAATGTTCTGCTCCTGTAATCCTACTTATTTTGTCTGCCAAATCCCCCAGTTGGAGACCCCCTACCCCTAGCTATAAAAGCCTTGTCTTCCTCACAGCCAATGCTGACCTTTCAAACCCAGCCTTCAGAAGAGGCAGCCCATGTACAGGAATAAGAATGCTTGCTTTAATTAATTACTTGCTTTAATTAATTGGACCATGATGATTTGGGTCAGTGGTCTTTCTCCTCGCATCTTTGGGATTAACAACAGGAAGTAGAAAACCCAGTTAACTTAACCATACTCTGTTGGCTGAGCCTCCCTATAGTTCTTTCCCAGAACCAAGGAGAATTCAGAGCTTTTAGAAATATACATCTTGCCTTCCTTGGCTTCTCCTTCCTTCCTTCCTTCCTTCCTTCCTTCCTTCCTTCCTTCCTTCCTTCCTTCCTTCCTTCCTTCCTTCCTTCCTTCCTTCCCTATGCATGCTGGGCAATCACTCTACCACTGAGCTTTCTCCCGTGCCCTCTCATGTACTTCCTGGGATACAAGGGTCACATGAAGATGTGATGACAATGACAAGCAGTTGGGAGGCTTCAGCTGAAGAACAGACTAAGGCTAGTGAACCATATACCTCTCACCTCACCAGTTACTTTGTTGTCATATGCCAAGAGGGTAGAGCTAACCACTGCCATCGTCACAAGTGGAAATAAAGACCTGCCATCCTCATAATGTGCTTTGGCATCAGGACATTCAAGCAAACACAGGAAACACCCCTGCATTGGCCTAGCTGCTCTGATTAAATCACCCATCAATGGATTCTCAGGGAGAGACTCTAGCAAATGAACAGATTATTGAATTCTTCAGGGTCATGCATGCAAGGCTGCCTAAGAAAAGCAGGCAAACAAATCAGTCTCTTCTGTGTCATGTTCTTGATGAGATTCAGGATCTTGAGCAAAAGGAACTAGAGCTGACATGAAGACCATGCTTACTTGCTAATTTTGTTGCATGGTTCTACTTAATGTACCATATTTCAATATGTGATCTTTATGGTTTCAATAAAGAGATCACTGCTTTGTTTGCTTTCTGGATTTGCTTGGGACTGGTTTCACAATTTCTTCTTAGAACTCCCCTTGTTTGTCTCCTGTGGTTTCCTGCTGTCTAGATCACTTAGTTCCCTTTTCTAGCTTTACTCTGTTTCTATAAGAAAGCCATCTTTTATTCTGTCCTTGGGTTCCACACCTTCCCTGCCTCCACTCACTTCCTTATACCATTCATCCAGGTCTGCAAGTATAAACTTTAATCTATATCTACTCCTCCATGTAGCCCAGGTTTTCTCTCACCATCTCTTCCTTGGGTTGCAGGTTTGTGCCTCCTGTCTCTTCTCATTTAGTTCATCAAAGGATGCTGCCATATTAATCACACTAAAAACTCCACTTCCACCATATATACCTTCTTTGCCCCAAATCCTACTTGGTTGCCTAGCACCTAAATAGTGAATTAGTGACTTAGCAGCCCAGCAGCAAGGATGCTACAGCAGCTTCTAGTCCCCTTGACTAGGGGTCAACAATCAACAACCCATGAGTTAAGTCTAGTTTGGCGCGTGTTCCTGTAGATAAGATTTCATCAGCTCTCACTGGTGCCCATTTATTTGCATATTATCTGTGGTTTGTACAGTACACCAGTAGTTGTTACATAGTTTAGTGGACTATAGTATCTACAAACCAGACAGTTGTGTGGAAAGTTTGCCAACCCCTTCCATAGATGTATTTCTCATATTAAAAACATTCTCTAGTCTTTAAACCAAACTCTATTCATTAGTTGCCATAACTTGACACTTGTACATTCTTCACTCCTCTGCAAGGTTTTTCCCTATCTCATGATAAACATTTCTTCAGAATTCACCTCAGATAAAGCCTCCTTCAGGAAAGCTTTCATGCATTTGCTCCTTTATGACAACGTAACTTTCTTATAACATACACATACTAGCTAGAGTTTTTATTGTTGTGAAGAGACACTATGACAATGGCAACTCTTACAGAGAAGACATTTAATTGAGGTGACAGCTTACAGTTTCAGAGGTTCAGTCAGTCCATTATCATCAATGACAGGGAGCATGACAGCGTGTGGGCAGTCGTGATGCTGAATACATCTTGACCAGAAGACCGCAGGAAGCCTTCTGTCACACTGAGTGAAGCATGAATAAAGAGACCTCAGAGCCCACCCCCACAATGACTCACTTCCATCAACAAGACCACACTTTCTCCAACAAGGCCACATCTCCTAACAGAGCCACTTCCTTTGGGGTCAACGACTCACACCAAAATAATCACACATGTGACTTTATGATCACAAAGTGAAATAGGCAATGTGAAGAAAAATTCTTAAGTGCTTATGACACTAATCTAAATGACTCAGAAGAATCTTGTAGGCTCATGTGCTTGGTATCTGCTTAGAAAGCAAGGGAGATGGGTCAAGTCAGGAGGGGCCTTAAAGACATATCAGGAATTCAATTTGTAGGTACTTGTGTGCTGGATAAGGAGTAGAGGGCAGGGAAGTGGAACTATGGTTATATAGTTCTGAGCCTGAAAGAACATGCTCAAATGTATTTTTAATTTGGGCTGTTTGTGGAGAATTGATTGGAAGAGATGACAAAGTGTATCTTCTGTTATCTGACTCATGCTGTGTTTTGCTAATCCTTTCTTGACTTTGGTCATCTACTTTGTATTGTAGCTTTTTCATAATGCTAAGTATTGTTAACACATGGGCACATCCTGTTGTCCAGCTACAAATGCCCTCTCACCCTTCCCAGAATGTTCTGTACTGAGCACTACTGTGTACTGCGTGAAGGACATGCATAATAAAGAAGACTTGAATCACATTTTTCTGGCAGGTAATATTTTGAGCTCAGCTCTATTCCTCAGTCATAATTGGCTTTCACCTAGATCCCTCCCTAGGAAGAAGTAGGACCATGAGGGAAAGTTCGTCCTTGCTTTCTACCTTGTTTGAGACAGAGATCCTGATTTGGGCACAATCTTGGGCAGAGAGAGAAGATCATCTTTGTGAAACTAGAATTTAGCAAAATAGAATAACCTGTCTTTTCAAGGGAAAAGGAGCTACCAGTCGTTGCATGGCTGAGCTGTCTTCCACAGCTGTTTTCCAGAGATGCTAGTGGTGACGATGTCATGGATTGAATCACGAAAGCGTGGACTGGTGATCTAACACCAGAACTTCTGGATGTGCGCCACGTAGGCAAACTCTTTGCAGAGAGAATTAAGGATCTTAAGATAACATTACCCTGGATGTGTTCTTTGCGTCAGATGATTGCTGATAAGACAAGAGGTGAAATACAGCAACTACCCATCCTGCTCTGAAGGAAACAAAAAAAGAGTCTTGCCTTCCTGCCTTTGCTTCTTGGTTTTGCATTGTTTTCTTTGCAATCTGGAGATGGATAATCAGGGTCTTGTACAGGACAAGCAACTAATCTATCACTGAGCTATAGCACCAAGTCCACTTCGTCTTCTCTACAGTTCTGTGTGGAAGTAGAGGACCAGGATGGTGTGTTTCAACCCCATGCTTCTTAGGTCAATGTTTTATGTTACAGGAATGACGGAAACTTGGTAAACATGGGCTTCTTGGGTGGGGGGTCCCCAAACGCCACAGACCTTGATTTTTTTTTTCAGGAAGGTTTGTCCTAACAAGGACAGCAGGAGTGGAGAAGTAAGGCAAGGGGAAAAAAATGAGGCATACTGACAACACGTGACTGTTAAAACATGTAGGGGTTTCTCTATGTTCGGATCTAATATGCGTTATAAGTGAAAGTTCTCAGGAAAAGAACAACAGAAAAATAGACACTAATTGTATCTTCTGCAAAGCTAATTAGCTGATTAAAACATTAGTGGTGGTGGAGAGGTTGGAATGCTACAGGTTCCATGCTTAATTACTATTTATTTGTGGCTATATTTAGTCATTCTTTCCCTCCTCTGCATCTGACCCAACACCCTGTGACTATTAGGTAAATTCTTTGGGATGTACAAACAGACCACCAGGCAAAAGGCTAAGAAAGTCATCAGACAGCATCTGAAGTGTATAGTAGAAGTTCCCCTTCCCTGGTGGAATTTGACTATCTGATGTTTCTACCAATGACTTTGTTTTGTTATTGTAAAAACATCATGAAACTTGCCACAGTGGAACACAGGATTTGAAGTAATGTTGAATCTGTGCTCCTGGGCCATAGTGGTGTATATTTAACTCCAGTATAAATTATCTTTTATCTCCTTTGAGATGAAAGCTGCATTTTGTTGAGACAGAATCAACTGTTCTACCTAACAGGCAAAGAAGGTGAGATGTTGATCTGCAAACTCCAACTCCTCATTTTCTGGACTCTTCCCATGGTATTGATTCCCTGGTACATCTTGATTTCTTTCTTCTTTGCCTCCCATTCACATGGATAGAAGAAGCCTCAGCAGAGAGTGTCAGCTGTTGACGGCCTGAAATCACTGGCAAATAGTGGAATGGGGTGCAGCAAAGGAAAGGGACTGAGACCTGCACTGTGGACATGCTGCTCTGCCTGAGGAAAGCTCAACCCAGGAGCAGAAAAGACTTGGAGGATGCTATCTCTGGTCTACTACACAGGATACAACTTACAGTGTCCAGGTGGGAAACCAATGAAATTAGCCCCTTAACTCAATGGTCTCTCCCAATTCCCAGTAGAAGATTTTCTTTAAGATTAGCTTCTTTATGGTCAACTGACTGTATCGTATGCACGGATCAATCAACAGTGAAAGAGTTCCAAGTCATTAAAGACACAGCTGAAAAACAAGGGGATAGCAACAAAAAATAATCATGTGCCCAAACAAGTCTTTGGAATGTGAGTGTGTATGTGTCTGTATGTATGTGTATGTATTATTCATGCATCTGCTGGTGTGTGTGTATGTGCTATATATGTGCCTGTTAGTGTTCGTGTGTGTGTGTGTGTGTGTGTGTATGCATGTACCACAGCCCCCACATGTGTAGGTTGGAGGCCATCGTTTGGGTGTTAGTTCTTGCTTTGTACCATGTGTGAAAATGTGTTTATTGTTTTCAGTTGCATAAGCCACGCTAGCTGGTTCTGGAGTTTCTGGAGATTCTCCATTTTATTGTCAATCTCACCATAGGAGTGCTGAATTTACAAGACTTTATGTGGTCTATGAGCATCCACATTCAGACTCCCATGCTTGTGTGGCTGGCAAATGATTCGCCCTCTGAGACACCTCCCTAGTCCTTTGTTTTAAATAAAGTCCCAGAATGAACTAAAAGCAATGCCCTTATCCTCTTCCTGAAGATTGACAATAGGCAAGAAATTCTAAAATTAAGGTGCATGTGCTTATCATACAAGGTGGCAAGACACAACAGTGATGAGCATATCAAGCAATAATGATCATCACTGGGCTGAGAGGGTCATTTCTGATTAACAGAGTCAGTCATGTCGCAGGACAGATGGCTCACATACCTAAGAAGAGTGCAGGGAGTGTAGTACGGTAGCTAGAAGATTTGAGTCCCATCAAGCACAGAACTGAATCTTAGACATGCCAAGTTCATGGTTGTGTGACCTTGAGCAAATGACCTTTCCTCCTGTGTACAAAGGGGCAAGATAATTTCAGTGAAAACATGCAAGGTTCATGCTTGCATATACAGGTGCTCTAAATATAACGGAAACCTCTTCTGTTGTTGCAATATGCTCAATTCTGTGTGTTCTGTATCACTCAGAAACATAAAACCTACAGAATTTGGTCTACCTACTTCTCCTTGATAAAGGATGGGGTGCTCCATAATATATTCAGTTCCTAATGGTTTCTATGAACATGTTCAGCTAGTACATGCCGTATGGGGTAAAGCATATAGGAACAAGGTAAGATTTGCAGAGAAAGGCTCCAAAATAACCTTCCTCAGTGCCCAGGAAGAGAACAACTGGAAAGACTGGGAACTTCCTGGTCTGAGAACAAATGTGCTGGACAGCAGGTAGGCTACAGTGGGGAGCTTCCAGTGTACCAGATCGCAGGCCTACGATAGCTCTCCTAGCTGTCTCATGACCTTCCCAGAACATCCACCTACTCACTTCGCAAAATGTCTCTACTTCAGCCCATCACATCAGCCTCCTCCCCAGCCCACTGACTGCTCATAAGTATTTTAAGCACATGTAGTGGAATTAGCAGAAAATCTATTTATAGCACTTTTTCTTCTCGAGGAACGAGAAGATAAAATTTGAGAGACCCTGAAGTCCTCCTGGAGCTATTTCTGTACCTGCACAAAGGTAGATTAGAGCGAGGATGTTGGCTGATGAAGAATGAGAATGGTCTCCAGGCTGAGCTCCCAGAGTACCAGCCCAAGCTGTGCTGCCTGCCCACC
>PVIU01001083.1:218048-239014 GCA_004026605.1 Ondatra zibethicus | reverse complement strand
CGGCCTGCAGATGTCAGCCCACGCATCTCTCTGTGCTTGTGGACCGGTTTGGTGATCCATTGGGTGTCAGGATTTCTTCTGATAGCTTTATGGAATGGATCGATGAGGATAACCTCAAAAAATTTGTATGTGGAATCTTCGCCAACCCAGTAAGAATTAAGGACTCTCAGAGCCCCACAGTGGCGTCCAGCTCTCTCCTCAGCAACAGACTGAAGGCTTCGGGCAAACTTTAGCTGGTTCACACCATGATGGACAGGCTTGCCGTAGGTCGCACCCTTGGGCACCGGGCGTTTGCGGCCACCACGGCGGACGCGAATCCTGTATATGACGTAACCTTGCTTGGCCTTGTAGCCCAGCCTCCGCGCTTTGTCGGGCGGGTGGGGCGGGGAGCCCGGTGCAGCGCGGACAGCTGGCGGTACTGCCAGCAGCGGACCCTCAGCAGGAAGCGCATCACGTCCGACTGCTTCTTCCGCCACAGCTCCTGGATGTACTTGTACGCGCCCATCTTGGCTCACCTGATGGCCGCCGCCAGAGGAAAGGAAGAAGCCTTTCTCGAGACAGGGTTTCTTTGTAGCTTTTGGAGCCTGTCCTGGAACTAGCTCTTGTAGGCCAGGCTGGCCTCGAACTCACAGAGATCCGCCTGTCTCTGCCTCCCGAGTGCTGGGATTAAAGGCATGCCCCACCACCACCCGGCCAAGAGTTGGGTTTTTATAATAACAAAGATTGAGGCAAGACATTTCTAAGATTCAGGACCCTTGATTGGCTGACATTTGTCTAGGGATGTCCTGGTGAACAGCGATAGGTGTGTGCTGGCAGGCTATCCTATCTACAATGGTTGGAACATTAAGAATTTCCTTTGGATGGTCTGTTTCTGGGTGGTGCCTGGGTGGTCCCAGTTTGTGGTCTTTCTTGGAACAAGGGTAAACTACCGAGACTCAGGCCTCTATTGAGCTTGTCATGGCTGGGTCCTATAATATATAAAATAAATATAAATAAACACTTTTTAAAAATGAAAAAATAAATATGTAAGAAAGAAAAGAAACTAAGCCAAAATAACCCCCCTCGCCTCCCACCAAAGGAAAAAAAAAAGCCAGAATAGTGGCACATACCTGTCTATAATCTTAGCACTTGGAAGGTGGAGACAGGAAGACACAGAATTCAAAAACAACCTCAAGCCTGGCGGTGGTTGTGCACGCCTTTAATCCTAGCACTAGGGAGACAGTGGCAAGCGAACCTTTGTGAGTTCAAGGTCAGCCTGGTCTTCAGAGTGAGTTCCAGGACTGGCTGAAAAAAATAAAACAACCTCAACTAAGATCAGGCTGGGCTAAGAATTGCCTTAAAAGACTTTAGAAGAGCTGGAGAGCTGACTAGTAGTTAAGAACATTTGAACATTTGTTGCTCTTGAAGAAGACCCAAGTTCTGTTTTCAGCACCCATATGATGACTCACAGCCATTCATAACTGCAGTTCCATGGGATCTGGATCCGACTTCTTCTTCTTCTGCTTTTTTTTTTTTTTAAGGTCTTTCAAGACAGGGTTTTTCAGTAGCTATGGAGCGTGACTGGTACTCGCTCTTGTAGACCAGGCTGGCCTCGAACTCAAGGAAATCCGCCTGCCTCTGCCTCCTGAGTGCTGGGATTAAAGGCGTGCGCCACCACCGCCCAGTCAGACCTCTTCTTATGTAGTCCTTGGGTACCGTACATACCTGATACACAGGCGTGCAGGTAAATTCTCATTGTTCTGAGGGCTTGTGAGAAAACTCGTAAAAAACAAGTCTTATAACCTCTGTTACTCCACCACGTGGGTTGTTCTTTGTTACCGGAAATCGTCTCGGGTCCGCTAGCCAATGAAAAGGAGGAGATTGGTCCAAAGGGCGGAGTTTTGATTGGGAAGGCGGGGCGGAGGGATCCGAGGACTCTTTTGGTCCAAGAACGGCGAGTGGGTGCAGCGACTGAGCTGCTGGTGACCCGTTTCGCATTCCCCGTTTCTTGTGATTGCTGAGCATGGATTTTGCTTGATAATAAGTGGTACAGTAATCCTTTGGCTCCCTTCATCATCTGGCAGGGCCGGCGCTCACAGCCTCAGGCGCCCGGTGCACGCACGTCCCCGTGACCTCCCGAGCGCCAGCCCCTCGGCTGCGGAACTCCCCGCGCACCCGCCGGTCCTCCCAGTCCCTGCCAGTTTGCCCGAGTGCCAGCTCTCCCCGGGCACGCGCGGTTCCGCATGCGCGGAGCCGGTCGCCGACTCGCCCCACTCAGGAGGCCCTAGGGCTCGAAAAGCGGGGAAAAGTCCGGCTCGCGCGCACGAGAGCTCGGGGTTAGAAGGAAGCTAGCGTTCCCAGCCGGACTCCTCCCCACGTCGCCCCACAACACTCCAGAGCCATTCGGCTGTCGCATTAGCCTCACCCTGGAGTTCCCAGCACGCGTGGCTTCGTGGCGGCTTGTGGCGCCCCTGTCCGCAGCCTCCGAGGTGCCTCCGGCCCCCCGCCCTGTCCCAACCCCTCACCCCCCACCCCCCACCCCCATCCCCCGGCGGCACACAGCCCTTGGTCTCGGCCAGCCGCTGCACCTGCGGGCGTCTGCCTGGGTGGCAGTTCCAGGCAGCCCCAGTCCGAGCTGCCTCCGGGCACCCCCTACGTGTGCCTGCGGGCCCACTGGGCACTCAGCCTGAGGCTCTCTTTCTCACCAAAATTGTTCGTTATAGTTTAAATTCTGCTTTGAAATACAGGGCAGGCAAACTTGGGACCATAAACCCAGAGCAGAGTTCCGGGGCCTTCTTTGGCGCCACAACTGCGACATCTGCTGACCAACCATAGTTATTACATCATAAAATATCGTGCTTGCTGGTCAATTAAGATTATCACACCTACGACAATCTTCCGAAGATTTTAACAGAGGTAAATTATTTGATAACTTTAAATAATTAAATAAAATTTTCGTGCCAGTGGCGTGTAACATCACAATTCACGCAATTAGAGACCTCATTTCAGCTATGGATGCCGTGCTAGCAGAGAGATGCCGCCTAGCTGGGATGAATACATTTCTAGATATAATTGTTATTAATCTGGTAATTAATACCTTATCATTTAAAAAGTGGTTTGATAACTGCTAAAAATGAGAAACTGACTAAGATGGTACAGACTTTGCAATATGGCAATAAGAAATTGACTGATAAAGTACAGGCAATTGAAAAAGGTATGACAAATTATTAGAAAGAATCATGAATTTAGAAAGTCATTTGTGAAAAGACCCCAAGCAATTCTACATAAGAAGGAACTAACTAAGAAAATTGGGTAAAGGCACTATTCTTGCCTAAGAAACTGAGCATAATTCATTGCCCGGGCCACCAAAAAGGAGACTCTCATTAGTTGCCAAAGGAAATCGTCTAGCCGACGAAACTGCTATGGGGCCGCAAATACTGACTGTTACCATTCCTGAGACTCAGGGGAATGCAGATTCTGGCCTCTACAACTATAATGAGAATGATTTAGACGTTATTCAGACGCTTGGGGCGGATTATGACCATGACCATAGTCGCTGGCTATACCAGGGAAAAACCATCCTGCCACAGAAAATGGCTAAGGAACTGTTATTACATTTACACAAGCTTAACCACCTGAGTGCAAAGAAAATGTCACTCCTATTAAATAGGGAAGATATCTTTTACTTTTTTTTAAAGATTTATTTATTTATTATGTACACAGTGTTCAGCCTCCATGTGTCCCTGAAGGCCAGAAGAGGGCACCAGATCTTATTACAGATAGTTGTGAGCCACCATGTGGTTGCTGGGAATTGAACTCAGGACCTCTGGAAGAGCAGTCAGTGCTCTTAACCTCTGAGCCATCTCTCCAGCCCCCGAAGATATCGTTTACTATATACCAAAGAGAGACTCATTAATTCGTCAAATTATGGACCAATGCAGAGCCTGTGCCCATGTCAGTGCTGGAAAAAGAAGTTTCCACAAAGGAACTCATCTGAGGAGGCACAGACCCAGAATCCACTGGGAAATTGATTTCACCGAAATAAAACCCGGACTGTATAATAACAGATACCTATTAGTTTTCATAGACACCTTCTCAGGATGTCCGGAAGCATTCCCTACAAAGAAAGAAATGGCCCAAATTGTTGTCAAGAAGTTGTTTGAAGAGATCTTTCCCAGGTATGGTCTACCCAAGGTTCTGGGGTCAGACAATGGCCCTGCATTTGTCTCCCAGGTAAGTCAGTTGGTGGCCAAGTTATTGGGGATGAATTGGAAATTACATTGCGCCTACAGACCCCAAAGCTCAGAACAGGTAGAAAGAATGAATAGAACAATTAAAGAGGCTTTAACTAAATTAACGCTGGAGACTGGCACTAGAGACTGGGTCCACTGGCCCTATATCGAGCTAGGAATACTCCTGGGCCATATGGTTTGACTCCCTTTGAGATACTTTACGGTGGCCCACCACCAGCCATAAGTTTCTTTGATTCTGACATCTCTGCTTATGCCACCTCCCCTTCCGTGCAGGCCCATCTGCAAGCCTTGCAGTTGGTGCATCATGAGATCTGGAAGCCCTTGGCAGCTGCCTACAAGGACACTGGGCCACCATCCTGCTCACACCCATTTCAGATTGGAGACTCTGTCCACATCCGCAGACACCAGATTAAGAGCCTTGAGCCTCACTGGAAGGGACCATATACCATGCTTCTCACCACTCCAACAGCACTCAAGGTGGACGGGATTGCTGCCTGCATCCACGCGTCACACGTGAAAGCAGTGCCTCAGAGTGACTCCTCCCCCCCAATCAACATCAGAATGGAAGCTCCAGCGTTCACAAAACCCGCTAAAGATAAGACTTGTCTGGTCCTGATGTTTATTTTTGCCTGTATATGGGGACAAGCTATGGCAGACAAACCACATCTCCCTAAACAACTTACCTGGCAAATTTCCTCTCAAACTGGGGAAGTTGTCTGGGCCATCACAAAACAAGCACCCCCTGGGACATGGTGGCCCACTCTTACCCCCAATTTCTGTCAGCTAGCTACGGGACTAGATAACTGGGATATTCCTACTTATGATGCTAACAATTTACCAGTTCATACGGGGGGGGGGAGTAGAATATCTGCACATCAGGAATATGGATGTGGCATCCCTCAGAAAAGATACCGGTTGGCCCAAAGTGATATCTGTGTCTGCTCCCGGGATGGCAGGAATTGGGCCACTGCAAAGGGTTGTGGAGGTGTTAATGCCTATTACTGCGCCGCTTGGGGTTGTGAAACTACTGGGGATGCATACTGGGGCCCCTGGTCTTCATGGGATTGAATCCAAGTACACAGAAATTATACAAAGCCCTCCAGTTGTTTACTTGGTAATGATGGGCAGATGCAAGGGCCATGCATGACAAAAGCAGCATGCTTGCCCCTCAACATTACCTTTACCGCCAGAGGAAAAGTTAACTATCAGGATTGGATGCGGGGTAGGGTCTGGGGCATCCAATGGTACCTACCAGGTACTGACCAGGGGACTATTTTCAAAATCCACCTAAAATTCGAAGCGATAGCCAGAAAATCAATTGGCCCGAATCAGGTGCTCTTGGACCAAAAGAGACCCACTCAAGAACATGAGCAAGGGCGCCCTCATACTGCTACTGGGCTTACAACCCCGATCCCTAATACAACCCCGGGTTATACAATTAGCCTTACTTGCCCAGAATCAACTAAGTCAGCCCTGCTCGCAGAGTCCCAGGAACAGGGGACAGGATTTTGAATCTGATATCAGGGGCCTGAACGCCTCCCGCTGCTGGCTATGTTTGACCTCGGGGCCTCCATATTATGAAGGGATAGCGATAATTGGTAACATCACCAACACCACCACACTTCCTAATGCTTGCAAACTCCCCAGTGTACATAAGCTAACCCTGCCCCAAGTAGGAGGACAGGGACTCTGTTTGGGTAATGTGCGCTCTAGCCACCAGCCCTCATGCAGTGCCACTCTACGGGTTCCTCTGGGGATTACTATCTACTGCCCCCAGAGGGAACATGGTGGGCCTGCGATACAGGTCTAGCCCCTTGCGTTTCGGCATCCGTCCTCAACCAAACGGAGGACTTCTATGTCCTGACTCAGGTCATGCCTAGGATTCTATACCACCCTGAAGAGACAATCCTGAACCTTTACGAGCACAAGTTAGATCAAAAAGGGAACCAGTGACCCTTACTCTGGCCCTTTTGCTCAGGATCGGAGGTATAGCTGCGGGGATAGGTACGGGGACAGCAGCTATTATACAAGGTCAGCAAATGGCCCAATCACAAGCTGCCACCAACACAGATATTAAAGCCTTGGAAGGGGCTATAACCTTGCTGGAAGAATCAATTATCTCCCTCAGTGAGGTTGTGTTACAAAACCGGAGAGGATTAGACTTTACTTTTCCTACGGGAAGGTGGGCTCTGTATTGCTCTAGGGGAAGAATGCTGTTTTTATAAAGATAACTCTGGGTCCATTAAAGAATCAATGAAACAACTTAGGAAGAGGCTGGAGGACAGACAAAGAGAAATTGATGCCCAGCAAGGCTGGTTTGAAGGATGGTTCAACAAATCCCCTTGGATGACCACGCTGATATCCACCATTATGGGTCCTTTATTCATCCTATTACTTACGCTTACTTTTGGCCCCTGCGTATTAAACCGCTTAATACAATTCATAAAAGATAGGCTATCCACAGTCCAAACATTGGTCCTTACCCAACAGTACCAAATCCTAAAACAACAGGAGGAATTCAATGTTTAAACAGACGGTTTTAAGATTAAAACCTTACACAAGAAAAAGGGGGAAATGAAAAGACCCCAACCAATTCTACATAAGAAGGAACTAAGTAAATTGGGTAATGGAAAACTACAAAATGTGACAAACAAGTTTGACCGTTGCCTGCACCTCAGCGGATTCTTCCTCCCCCACTGTTTGAAGTTAGCCTGGTTTGCATAGCAAGTCCCAGGTCAAGCAGGACTACATAGCAAGACACTGTCTTTAAAAAAAAAAAAATGAGAACAGGGCTGGAGAGATGGCTCAGCTGTTAAGAGCACTGCCGGCTCTTCCAGAGGTCCTGATTTCAATTCCCAGCAACCATATGGTGGCTCACAACCACCTGTAATGAGATCTGGCGCCCTCTTCTGGCCTGCAGGCATACATGCAGACAGAACACGGTATACATAATAAATAAATAAGCATAAAAAAAACAAGAATCTAACTGATTTAATGAAGGCTTTGGAAGCACGAAAACTATTCAAGAGGTTCAGACATTATGGGAAGCAACTACTAATAGACTCCAAGCCTCAGAAGAACTTACTAAGACTGATAAAAAGAATGTTTAGACACAGATGAAAGAACTCAGAGGAAAGTCAACCTTACCTTTATTATATCATATGATTAGAGATGAGGTACCCAGGGTTCTTGTCTCATCCAATTATTCTTCCTATTAATGTTTATAAAAGGCCAGCAAGCCGGGCGGTGGTGGCACCCAGGGCTTTAATCCCAGTACTTAGGAGGCAGAGGCAGATGAATCTTAGTTTGAGGATAGCCAAGGCTACACAGAGAAACCCTGTCTCAAAAAAGGGGTGGGGGGAGGAAGACCAGCAAATAACAATTACCACAAAGAATATGCAGACTGCCAATGGAAACCTAAATGTATGAGAGATTTAAAAGATATTAAGAAAGCAATGGTTTCTTATGGTAGACATTCAGCATATGTGAGACAGTTTTTAAATACTTGATCTTCTAGGAATAGGATCACACCAAATGACTGGAATCAACTAGTCTCAGCAGTATGGTCATTAGTTACAGTGTGAAAGTTATTGGGGATAAGAAGCTAAGGCTCTTGAACAAGGTAAGATTAGAGGTTTTGAGGCTTCCCAAGGTCAGATACTTGGTGAGGGCCGGCATGCTGATGTGGATAGTCAAGCTACATTTCTTTCTTTCTTTCTTTTTTTTTTTTTATTTTCGAGACAGGGTTTCTCTGTGGCTTTGGAGCCTGTCCTGGAACTACCTCTGTAGACCAGGCTGATCAAACTCACAGAGATCTGCCTGCCTCTGCCTCCCGAGTGCTGGGATTAAAGGCAAGCACCACCACCACCCGGCTCAAACTACATTTCACATCACACCTTGTCCTTATGCCATACAGCAGCCTTAAATGTTTGGAACAGGGTTCAAGGTATTTTGCCTGTATACTTCAAAGATGTGTTGACCTCAGAATGGAAACAATATTTGTTACATTGGGGATGGTGTTTTGCTTTTGTTTCCACAGGAAAAAAAAGCTACGGATACCATCAAAATTAATAAAGGTTTGGTTTGATTGATTATGAGAAGTGATAATTCATAACCGATGTGGTGATTCGACCTGTTGAAAAGAAAAACTCACCCAATTAAGTTCAGGGCAGGGTTCTGTTTTTATCTTTCCAGGAAAATAAAAACATCCATCTTGAGGAATTTAAAAAACTTTGGACAAATAAGCATCTAAAAAAGGGAGAACTATCCAAAAACTTACCAAGAAAAGGAATGATCTGGCCTAATGGTATAATATACTATCAGCAGGGTAAAATTTCACATACCTTTCAAAATATTTGGTTTGCTGGTCTCTACAGTCATGTTAACATGTAGTCCCGACTCACTTCAAAACTAAAGCTGGCTTTAGTTTTGGAGTTGGATTGTGGCTCTCGCCTCTAAATCCAAGGCTGTTGTTAAAAGAAAAATTCAGAGGTTCTGTCTCATAGCAGAAGAGCCACCTGGTGTTGGACAGAAGAAAACCAAAAATGTAGGGACTATTGTTGTCAGGACACTTATGTCCCCAAAATTCTGTTCCTCACTGTACTTATTTTTGATTCTTTAGAACCTTTCTTTAGATACAGTGCTATCTTAAAATTTAAACGTTTTGATATTAATAATGCTTAAGTTTTCCACAGTGAATAATTTTCCTAACAGCGATCTCTGAAGTCTCCAGAAGGAAGATGGGGGCCCAACAGCAACTCTACCTGGTTCATAATGATGCCTTTTTTTGTTTGTTTGTTTTGGTTTGGTTTTTGGCTTTTTCAAGACTGGGTTTCTGTGTAGCTTTGGAGCTTGTCCTGGAACTCACTCTGTAGACCAGGCTGGTCTCAAATTTACATAGATCCACTGTTTCCTCCAGGGTTAGGGAATACCCCCCAGAGTACCAGGCCCATAGATACTTTTACTTTTTCACCAGGACTAATGTTGACTTTTTGAGACAGAGTTTCTCTTTGTAGCCCAGCTGACTTTGAACTCACAAAGATCTTCCTGCCTCTGATTCTCAGTGCTGGAATTAAAAGCATGCACCGCCACCATCAAGCATAGATGCTCCAACTTCTTACAGTACCCTAGACAGAACTTAAGAACGTCAGATAAGCCTTAATCATTAATCAGAGACTGGCTATAAATGTTACATCTAGTCCTGAGTTAAATCCTAGACTTAACCATTGTCTTAGTTTTATTACAGGATCGAAAAGAGATACAGTTGCCCACTAGACAGCAGAAAGCAATTCTAAGAATACTATGCCCCCCTCCCAATACATGGATGAATGGGTGTTTTTTTTTCTTGGGGTTATGCATAATAGTAATCTGTTAGGGTTGGTTACAAGTTGTTATAAGGCTGGGAGTGGAACAATAAAGGTTAGACACTGTAATCTCTCATAAAATAGAAAAAAGGGACAGATAGTATGGGACAATAGTTTAGATTATTGTATCTACTTGTAAATCAAAATCGCAGCTATCAATTTTAGATAATTTGCAATGATATGGATTCTTATATATTAATACAAATATGAAATTTTCCCATTCATTTCTAAGATAATTTGTATATTACAAATTCAAAATAAATATTTATAATACTGTACATGTTCCTACTTCTGCTTATAATATTTTTGTATATTGATACAAACATAAAATTATTTTTGTCATATTGTATAATTTTCTACATCTGTTAAAGATATTTTCTATATTGATGCAAATTAAGGATATTTTTGTCATATTGCACTATACATTTCTACCTCTGATTAAAATATTTTTGTATATTGTCACGTGGTGATTGTCCTTACTGTACATCTGTTTACAGATTACTTTATAATGTAAAGCTTTAGTCTTTAAGCTATGTAGGTTATTAAGAATTACAGGCTATCACAAAGCAGGGATAAAAAAAAAGAATTACAGGCTAATAGTCACCCAGGTTTGTCATAATTATAATTTGTTGGTTAGGTTCTCCAGACACACAAAGTTGTATTTTGTGTAGATAGGTAATTTTCTTTCTTTCTTTTTTTCTTTCTTTTTTTTTTTTTGACAACCTGAGGTTTGAGATAGGTAATTTTCAAACACTTCAAAGACCTACAGAATAGGGCATTTAAATGTTTTAACAACTGAGAATTCTGTTGATGTGAGACACTGCTCCTGGCAACACCAATCCACTCCCAAGAGAATAATGGGCATAGAAGACACTCCACACTTCATTTAAACCATCAAGCTTAAAGAACAGTATAGAAGGGCTGGAGAGATGGCTCAGTGGTTAAGAGCACTGGCTGCTCTTCCAGAGGTCATGAGTTCAATTCATAGCAACCACATGGTGATTCACAACCATCTGTAATGAGATCTGGCACCCTCTTCTGGCATGTGAGCATACATGGAGGCAGAATGTTGTATACATAATAAATAAATAAAAGTTGGAGACCCCAATGCTACAGGGAAACATTGGATGATTGTCCAGGCAGCTAGCTGTTTCTGTCATTTCTTGCATCTTTCAGAAGTTGTTTGTTTCCACTTCCTGCTTACTCAGGTAATACTTTCCTTCTCAGGTCTTTGATGGGTTTGAAGATTAGGTAGTTACTGTTACAGTCCTCTTATCTTAGCTAGAGCATATTAGTCACAACACAGACTTTCCAGGATAGGACAGCTATTGGAGTAATCTCTGTAATTTGCCATTTTTTAGTGTTTTTTGCTTGATGTTCTTGTTGGTTGTTGTTTCATTTTTTTATGCTGTTATCACTTCTTCTGATAGGCCTTATTGTAAATAGTTTTATGTTATTTAGAAATAACCTCTTAATTAGAAATAAAGGGGAAGTGTTGTGGGATTTTGATTCATTTATAGCCAATGACTTGGAGGGGGTGCAGCAAGCCCTAAGGTGTGGTTTTTGTCCACTATGGAACAACTTAAAACCTGAAGGACAGGTTTGCACACTTTCGCACTTTCTTGGTTGGTTGGAATGGAGAGGAGTCTTGCTGTTGGTGCTCTTCACCCCTGGCCAGAACGACTGGACAAGGCAGCTGATCAGAGGTGGTATCTAACTGGTTCTGTGTTGTGTTTATCCTATCCTATACCTAATTCCTGAGACCCCTTAGCAGACTCTCATGGCAGCTCATTATCCTTCCCAGGTGTAGGAAATAGGAGTGGGTTTGCTGGGGATTACACATTCCCACTTTTGCTATTCAAAGATGTTTCCAAGCTCAGGTTGTCCTTGTGACTGTATACAACCTAAACCTACATGAATGTGCCTTGCTTTGTAACTGTATGCAGCTTGAACTCAGGTGAACTTTGCTTATATGACACTGCTTAACCCTCAGAAAATAAACTACCTGGTGCTCTGAATAAAGTTGGCTCTTGCATGAGACTTCAATCTGCCACATTTTTAGGCTCTGCTGGCCCTGGTTCCCCTGTCAGCTAGGGCAGTAACAAGGAGGCTAAGGAGGACCGCTACTTTCAAGCTATCATTGGATACATAATTTCTTTATCTCGAACTAGAACAAATAAAAAGAATCAAATGCCTGAAAATTTAAGTGTAAGCAGGGCCTGGAGAGATGGTCCAGCCATGAAGAGCACTGGCTGTTCTTCCAGAGGACCAGGCTTGTCTTGAATTCTCCAAGGTCCACCTGCTTCTGCCTCCTGATTTTGTTTTTGCATTCTTTTTCTCATGCTGTTTCAGTTTTCTTCAATAACTATGGGGTAATTTTTTTCTCTATTCTACAAGAAGAAAATCTGGTTTCTAGTCTGTTGAAAATAGCTTCTCTCAGCTGGGCACTGGTGGGGCACACCTTTAATCCCAGCACTCAGGAGGCAGAGGCAGGTGGATCTCTGAGTTTGAGGACAGCAGGCAGGTGGATCTCTGAGTTTGAGGACAGCCAGGTATACACAGAGAAACCTGATGCTAGCACACACTGAAATTGCACAAATAGAACATACCTTTTGCAATCAGCAATGTGAGTTGCCAGCACTCAGAAGCCTGCCTACTGATTTCTTTGGAACACTATCTTTCCTTAAGGGAAAGCACAGCCCTCTCTTCCATAACCATTTGTCTTTAAATTTTGTATAAATCAAATATGTATGCTTTGGCTGGGTGTCTTTCTGGCTAGGTAGCCTAGTCAGGTCTTAGACTCTAGATCCTTCCTCATTCTGCTAACTCTCAGGAGTTCTGGTCTGTGCTGCTCTCTTCCATTTGTGTCCACTGTAATCGTGTCAGTTTCGGCCCTATCCTTGCATGACAGTGATGTTATTTCTTCAGATTTCTGCGTAGTGCCAGAGAAGGGCTATATCAACAAGTTCTGAATTGGAACAATGAATTCATCAGCCAAGGTCAATCCAAATCAGGTGTTTTTCCTTGAAAATTTTCCATCGTTTTACACTTGGTCTTGTGAAATTCTGTTCTTTTCTGGTTCAAGAACAAAACAGGTAGCTCCCTAGAGCACTCACACCTGCTACACCTCCCAAGGGGACAGATACGGAGGCTGAGGACTGTGATGGCAGCAGCATCGAGGGTATTCTGGGTAACAGTCCTTCTAGGAACAGGAAACAGCCTCCAGGTCAGCGGTCAACTGATAGGTTAAAAAGTACAAGGAACCACTGGACATATTTGACTGAAACTTCTGTGGGCAATGCTAAATTATAACTTTCTGGAGCACACTTAGAACACTACCCATCACAGGCTCAGTAAGTGTTAAACGCAACGTCTTTGTCTAAAACAATTAGAATTAGTCTGCTGCCTCTTTGACCAAAGTGGAATTATTATTGAGAAACAAAATATTTTTCCATGCAACTATGCAATTGGGTAGAGTCAGGAGGACTGAGTTCAAGGCCAACCTACACGAGACCCTGTCTCAAAAATGAAAAACACACTGGGTGGTGGTGGCAGAGGCCTTTAATCCCAGTACTCTAGAGGCAGAGGCAGGCGGATCTCTGAGTTTGAGGCCAGCCTGGTCTACATAGGGAGTTCTGGGACAGACAGGACTATTTCACAGAGAAACCCTGTCTTGAGCCTCCCCACCCCACAAAAAGTAGAAACAAAGCAAAAATAGAAAATTAGAAGCACATACTCATAATCCCAGCACTCAAGAGGCAGAATTTTAGGCAAATAGGTTGCCTCAAATTCATGGTCAGTAGCAAAACTTCTACATAGCGAGGGCCTGTCCAATATGGACTAACACTATGTAGTAGGACTTTGTTTAAAAAACAAAATAGGGTGTGGTGACAGAAATTTAATACAGCACAGAGAATGCAGAGGCAGGCAGATCTGAGTTTGAGGGTAGCCTGGTCTACAGAGCAAATTCTAGGACTGCCAGGGCTACACAGAGAAACACCAAAGAAAAACAATAACAGAACAGAATGAAGGTGCAGGGCCAAAAGAAAGGACGAGGTGTGCTAGAGAGATGTCCGGGGGGTAAGCATGCTTCCTACACAAGCATGAAGACATGAGTTAAGATGAAAATACATAAAAAAATTTTAAAACAAATAAAGCCCCCATGCACCTACAACCGAGTACTGTTGAGGTTGGAGACAGGACAGTCCCCTGGGGCTTGGGAGTTAGCCTAGCTCCACATTCCATGAGAAACCTGGTCTTTAAAAATGAGGCAGAAATTGATAAAGCAGGACTCCTGACATCCTTTCTGGTCAGTTTCTGTGCACACATCCCATATATGTGGTAGAAGTGACTACTCATATCCATCACTATGGCAAAACAACCCCACATTATGCAATGTTGTACAGTAGTAGCAACAATGAGATGAATCCCACCAACATAGAAGAGTCTCTGAGTTGAAAAATAGTGCCAGGCAGTGGTGGCTCACGCCTTTAATCCCAGCATTCATGAGGGCTGTGCAGGTAGATCTCTGAGTTTGAGACCAGCTGATCTACAGATCCAGTTCTAGGACAGCCAGAGCCACACAGTGAAATCCCTTTACTTATACTACTGAGGAGAGTGGGAGCTTGTGGTTGATGTCAAGGGATTTACTTTTATCTAGAAAACTTTCCAAGATTGCCTTTCTGTTCTTTAGTGTGATTACACTGTTACAACTTTAAGCAAAGGTCTTTTTGTTTCTATTTTTTAAAAAGATTTCTTTATTATGTATACAAGTTCCTCCTGCATGTACACGTCTATGCCAGAAGAGGGCACCAGACCTCATTACAGATGGTTGTGAGCCACCATGTGGTTGCTGGGAATTGAACTCAGGACCTCTGGAAGAACAGCCAGTGTTCTTAACCTCTGAGCCATCTCTCCAGCCCCATCTTTGTTTCTATTTTTTATTTATTTTTTAATTTATTTATTATGTATATAGTGTTCTGGGCACCAGCTCTCATTATAGATGGGTGTGAGCCATCATGTGGTTGCTGGGAATTGAACTCAGAACCTCCGGAACAGCAGTCAGTTCTCCTAACCTCTGAGCCATCTCTCCAGCCCTGTTTCTATTTTTTATATCACCTGAATACCATTTATTTATTGGTCGAATGGTGCTGTTGAAGGAATCCAGAGCTTCAATTGTGCCAGGCAAGAGCTGTATCACTGAGCTGCTTTCCCAGCTTCGAACCATTCCTAAAAAGAAATAGACTGCCCCATTTCTCTGAACACAGACAGCAGGCTCTCAGCTCTTAAGCATCATGAAACTGTAGAGAGAACAGACAAGGCTCAGGTTTTGCAGAGTCTGGAAATGACAGAACTGGCACCAGGGTTCTATTTCTAGAACTGAAGGAAAACAAACCAAAGAGTCACAGCATGAAAAAGACCTGTGCAGACACCGGTACTAATTTAGTGAAGAGAGCCAACCTTTAAGCAAAGATCTCTGTATTTCTAATTTCTTTATTTTTGTTTTTTCGAGATAGGGTTTCTCTGTTTAATAGCTCTGGCTGTCCTGGAACTCACTTTGTAAGACCAACCAGGCTGGCTTTTAACTCACAGAGATTGATCTCTGCCTCCCAAGAGCTGGGATTAAAGGCATGTGCCACCACCCCAGTTGTATTTCTATTTGTTTTTTAAAATTTATTTACTTTTATGTGATTGGTGTTTTGCCCGCATGTATGTCTATGTGTATCAATTCTTGGAGTTACAGACAGTTGTTAGCTGTCCTGTGGATGCTAGGAATTGAACCTGGGACCTCTGAAGAGCAGTAAGTGCTCTTAACTGCTGAGTCATATCTCCAGCCCCTGTATTTCCAATTCCACCGGAATACTGTTTTTTTGGAACGATGCTGTAAAGTTTGTGCACTCTCCAAGGACCACATTTTCATGGGACCATAACTAGAAAGGGAAATGAGGAGTGAAAATAGCTGGGGATATGGGTACATTAGAACTTTAATTCTACGATCCCACTAGTTAAACAGAAAAGAAAATACAAAACTTAATGGAACAGAAATACCCAGAAGGATGATGTAGATGATGTAGTCGACTAAATCTCTGTTTTAGTTTGGAATATCGTCTCTCTTACTAATGGGGTTCAGAGTTAAAGCCAAGTTCTGTCACAAACACGATTTATCTCTGGCCCATCAGCGAACATCATTTTTGTGGCTTAGGTTTCCTCAATGAAACAGGAAGGTTGGAGTAAAGCAGCGATCCCCTGGTGTCTAGCCAAAGCCCAGGGCAGTTTAGAGCCCCCAATGCACGCGCCTCTTCCGCATCGCCGCAGCGAATGCAGGGCAGTTCCAGTCCTTCGCGCGGACGCCCCAGGTGACTCCAAGAGGCCCGAACCCTCCGCCTCTTGCACCGTGGGAGCACCAGCTCCCACGCGGGATTCCGCGGGGCCGCCCCAACGAAGTGTCTAGCACTTAGGCTGGCACAGGGCCCGCGAGGAGCCACCCGGCCGCGAACCGTGACGTGGCCCAATCAGCGGCCGGCGCCGGCGGTTTTGTTCCAACTGGTACTGAGGCCCCGCGGCCGCCTCGGAGGCGGAGCCAGGGAGGGGGCGGGCCTCCCACGTGGACCAATGGAGACGCGCGCCGGGCCGCAGGGGTGGGGCCAGGTGTGCGGCGCAGGGCCGGGCAGCGGAGGCGCCAATGAGCGTGCGCCGCGTCCGGGGCCGGCTGGTGCGCGAGACGCCGCGGAGAGGTTGGTGGCTACTGTAACAGTTTGCAAACGGAGGGGAGTTGTGAGGGGGCTGGGGTTAGGGTCGTGCTGTTGGCCGTGTTGGTACGTCCGCGCCGCGTTGATCCTGGAGCGAGGGACACAGGAGCTGAAGGCCAGAGGGAGAGGGGCTGAGGATGGAGCAGCAACCGGGCCGCGGCTCCTAGGGGAGGCAGCGTGCTAGCTTCGGGGGCGGGCCGGTAGCGGGAGTGAGGGCCGCACGGATACCGGTGCCTTCGGCCCTGCAGTTCCGTCGCTGGGCTGGCCCCTCGCACTCGGGGTGGGCCGAATCCATTTCCGGGAGTGGGATCTTCCACCTTCGTCAGGTGAGGTTTAGGTGAACACTCGCGACCGGTAACCTTAGCCCGTACCGTGTCTGCGTGGGCAGCGGGGCCCAGGAGTGGGATGGGCAAGGAGGGTAGGCCGGGCAATACTCAAGGGATGCCGAGGAGGGGACATGCCCTTCCATGCCAGCCATCCCCAACGTCATCACCTTCCAGTTCCTGTGCAGGTTCAGCCTGGCTTTCCCCACCACCAGGGGAGCTCCAGGTGTGAGGTAGTTGAGCAGGTTTCGAGGGTCCCTGGCCCAGTACCCGGTGTGTGACAGCGCGCACAGTGCTGTGGTGCGCCAGTTACTTGCCTTTGCATGGACGGAAAGAAGGTCAAGTCTCCTTCCTATTTGTCTATCTGATGATGTCGTGGAGCTAAGCATCGGGGCCCAAATGTGGGACACTTGGGAGGATGTGTAGAATGACTGAACCTCCTCTGGAGGGGAGGAGTCCACGCTGCTCTGCCTTTAGCCTCAAGTGCAACAGATAGGAATCTTAGAGCTTGTCTGTTCTGGGATGTGGTTCTGTTTTCCTTCTTCACTCGGCATCCAGTTACAAGTGTTTTTTCCTTCTCTGCAAGATTCACGATGGCAGCCACAGTAAGAAGGCAGAGGTCAAGGAGGCTACCCTGCTGGGCCTTGGTGGCTATCCTCTTGGCGGACCTGTTGGCACTGAGCGGTATGTACCTGGAGAAGGGATCAAAAGAAGTATAAATGAGTAGTAAGAAGAGGGCCTGAGGTGCCCACTCGAGTGTTAGGGTTGCCAGAGCTAGGCTCTTTTCTTTGCCTTTGCCATCTTTCTGTCTAGATCGTAGACTGCTTTATTTAATTTAACCCAGGAAGGTGTGGGAAGCAGAGAGCTAAACAGATAAGCGTACTTTTCTATTTTCCCTTCAGACACATTGGCTGTAATGTCTGTGGACCTGGGCAGTGAATCCATGAAGGTGGCCATTGTCAAGCCTGGAGTGCCCATGGAGATTGTATTGAACAAGTAAGGACAGATCTGTGTCAAGGGTGTGTGTGTGTAATTTGTAGTGTCCAAAACAGACTTGGGTGGCTGAGCTCACTGTAGATCTCGGGGCTCCTAGGTTCATACCATGCTGCAGGAAGCTAGGCTAATGATGCTTTTTCTTAGGGAATCTCGGAGGAAAACTCCAGTGACTGTGACCTTGAAAGAAAATGAAAGGTTTTTAGGTGACAGTGCAGCAGGCATGGTGAGTAGAGCCCCAGAGCCGGGCTGGCTCTTCTGGAGGCTGGTCTCTTGTCTAATTCGATGATGTAAGAGGCAGGCTAAGCTGGGATTGGGCCTAAGAACCTGCTGGGTCTTCTTTCAGGCCATCAAGAACCCAAAGGCTACGCTCCGTTATTTTCAGCACCTCTTAGGAAAGCAGGCAGATAACCCTCATGTGGCCCTTTATCACGACCGTTTCCCAGAACACGAGCTAAACATTGACCCACAGAGGCAGACTGTGCGCTTCCAGATCAGTCCGTGAGTGTCCAGTGGGGGAAGGTGGGCTCAGTAGCCCTCTTGGGCTCCTTACTGGCATGCGTTCCTGACTAGTGGTCTTGGTGTTTGACTCTCCTTGCTCAACTCCTCCTCTCTTCAGGCAGCTGCAGTTCTCCCCTGAGGAGGTGCTGGGTATGGTTCTCAACTACTCCCGGTCCTTGGCTGAAGATTTTGCAGGTGAGTATCAAGGTGGGGTCAGTGGCAGCGAGGGCCCCATAATCTGCACTGACTGTCAGTCAAGCAGGGGCATTTTTAATCTCTTAGTGAAAATTGGCCTCTTACGTGAAGATGCATTTGGTTGTCACAAATGGGAGATAAGCTACGGGCATCTAGTATGTAAAGGGCAAGGAGGCTAGTAAACACCCTCTCATGTACAAGATAGGGCCCAGCCAGAGAGAATTCCCTGCCTCAAAGTCAGTTGTACTAAGTCTGGAAACCCTGGTCTGAGGTTTGGAGTTGCTGAAATCCTGATCTTTTGTCCTCTGTAGAACAACCCATTAAGGATGCAGTGATCACCGTGCCAGCCTTTTTCAACCAGGCTGAGCGCCGAGCTGTGCTGCAGGCTGCTCGAATGGCTGGCCTCAAAGTGCTGCAGCTCATCAATGACAACACTGCCACTGCCCTCAGCTATGGTGTCTTCCGCCGGAAAGATATCAATTCCACTGCACAGGTGAGCCAAGGAGGCCTCCTGACCACTGGATACACTAGATGCTCAGCTGAGCCTAGGGCTCCTTGACCTGCTTTGCATCTTGTTTGCATGGCCTTCCCTTGTCAAAGTGTGGCACTCGCCTCCTTTCAGTCCCCATTGGAGTTGTTCAGCTTTATGGTAAAAGGCAATAGTTCTTTGTTTCCAGGTAGGCAGGGGGGGACAGGCAGCCTGCATTTGATAAAGTTCCCATGACAGTGCCCTTGGTGTCTCCACAGAATGTCATGTTCTATGACATGGGATCAGGCAGCACCGTGTGCACCATTGTCACCTACCAAACAGTGAAGACTAAAGAGGCTGGGATGCAACCACAGCTGCAGATCCGGGGTGTGGGGTAAGTTACTAAGACCTCGGGGTTTGCTTTCTGCCTGGATCTCAGGTATTTTTTTTCTGCTCCCCAAAGAACACACTTCCTGGATATAGCATCCAGCATCCGTTACCGTGGGAGGCTGCTCCCAAAGAGGAAGTGGAAGCAGGAGACAGAGGGGGACACTTCGGGGAGTTTGAAAAGCAGGGAGCTTCCTGAATGTGTTCTAAGGAAACCCGTGAGAGTGCATGCAAGGTTGAGTGTCAGGTGCAACCTGTTTCTCGGCTTTCTTGACATATTGAGGTTATCCGTATCACTGTCTTTATCTGTCTTTCTTCCCCCTTTCTTCTTACTGAGGTTGAACTTAGGGTCTCACATGTGCTACATAGGCATTCTGCTTCTGAACTATATATTCCTGGAATTTACTATGTTGACCAGGTTTGTCAAAATCTTCTGGCAGTCCTGTCTCTGTCTCTTGACCTACAGAATTTAAAACAAAAAACAACAACAACAAAAACCATTCCTAAACAAGGCTTGGCAGTGTAATCCTAGCACCTGGGAGGTAGAGGCAGGAGGTTCAGAAACTGAAAATCACCTTCAGCTATTTATGGAGTCCTAGGCCAACCTGGAGTTTATGAGACCATGTATGAAAAACACAAAGCCCTCTCTCCTCAAACCTCCTTTTTCAACTCCTTGCTGTTCAGCTAGGAGTTCTCTTAAGATGCTGGGGTAAGGATAGTAGCTCAGTGGTGGGGAACTTACCTAGTGCTCCTGGGCCCTCATCTCCATCCACAGCACCACTGAAGAGATGAATAAATGAAATACCAATATGATAGTAATCCATTTCTTCAGTGCTCTCTCTGCCTCTTTGAGCCCTGCCTCCTGCAAGTGTGGCTGAGCTCTTTTACTCTTTTTTGGAGGTGCTCTCACTACATAGTTCTAGCTGTTTGGAACTCTCTATGTAAACCAGGCTGGCCTTGAACTCACAGATCTGCCTGCCTCTGCCTCTGTCTCTCGGGTGCTGGGCTTAAAGACAATGAGCCATGATGCCTGGCTCCTATTATTATTATTAATTTATTTATTTTTCTCCTTTTATTCTTACATTCCCCCCCACTTCCTGTCTTGGGATCTTTACAAAACTATTTTGTATAGAATGTTCTTCACTCTTATCATTTTGTTTGTTTGTTTGTTTTTGTTTTTCAAGACAGGGTTTCTCTGTGTAACAGTTGTTGACTGTCTTGGAACTCCTTTTGTAGACCAGGTTGACCTTAAACTCATAGAGATCTGCCTGCCTCTGTCTCTAGAGAACTAGGATTAAGGGCGTGCGCCACCTCTGCCAGCCAGGCTTTTCACTCTCTTCTCTACCTAATCAACTCCAGCTCTTGTTGAGGTTTCAGTTCTAGTGTACTGTATCAAGGAAGGTTCCTCTGACTGCTCTGAGCAGTGCAGACTTCCTGTGTGTGTTCCAGTAGCTTCATCTGCTTTTCTTCATTCATTTTGAGACAAGGTTTCACTATTTAGTCCTGGCTAGCCTAGGAGTCTGTACATAGAGCATAATAGCCTCAAAATCACAGAAATCTACCTGCCTCTGCCTCCTTAATGCTGGGTGCTTAGCTTTGGAGCCTGTCCTGGAACTAGCTCTTGTAGACCAGGCTGGCCTCGAACTCTCAGAGATCTGCCCTGTCTCTGCCTCCCGAGTGCTGGGATTAAAGACATCGTGTTCCACCACTGCCCAGCTATGAATGCTTTTTTTTTTTTTTTTTTTTGGTTTTCT
>PVIU01001083.1:41601-217948 GCA_004026605.1 Ondatra zibethicus | reverse complement strand
TTTCACAGTTGGGAGGTTATTCATCTTTTAGATTATAAACTCCTTGACATCAGGAAACTGTCCCCTTTCCTGCTCCTTTTGCCACCTGCATTTAAATAGTGATACTTAGCACCCTGACTGAATAGGCGGATGAGCTGCTATTTATGCTGTCGAGAGCCTGCAGGCACAGTGCTATTGTCTCTTGTACCAGTGGGAGGACCCTCTACATTCTTATACTTTACCTGCTCCCTTTCTTGAGCAGGTTTGATCGCACTCTGGGTGGCTTAGAGATGGAGCTTCGGCTGCGAGAACACCTGGCTAGGCTCTTCAATGAGCAACGCAAGGGCCAGAAAGCCAAGGATGTTCGGGAAAACCCACGTGCCATGGCCAAACTGCTTCGGGAAGCCAATCGTCTTAAAACCGTCTTGAGTGCCAATGCAGATCACATGGCACAGGTGCCCACATGGGAGCTTAGCGGAGGGCAGGCCTGTGGCTCCTCTCCACAAGGGTGTTGGGCCTTCCTTCTTGAATTTTGTCATCTTTTTCCCAGAGGCAGCATCTGGTCAGAACCTCTCAACAGATTCTTCTTCCCACAGATTGAGGGCTTAATGGATGACGTGGACTTCAAGGCAAAAGTAACTCGAGTGGAGTTCGAGGAGTTGTGTGCAGACTTGTTTGAAAGAGTGCCTGGGCCTGTGCAGCAGGCCCTCCAGAGTGCCGAGATGAGCTTGGTGAGTGTGTGAGGGAGGCAGAGGTGCCCACTGAGTGTGTAGGACACCTGTAGGGTGTCAGAGGGAAATGCCAGTTCTGAGCCGGGCATTCACTCCTGCATCTCACCTTCCCCTTCTGCAGGATGAAATTGAGCAAGTGATCCTGGTGGGTGGGGCCACTCGTGTTCCCAAAGTTCAAGAGGTGCTGCTGAAGGCTGTGGGCAAGTGAGTACTGTGTGGGAGCTAGGTATGGAGTCTAGTTCTGCCTAGCTGTGGGCTGGGGAGCTCTAGGAATGAGGGGAGGGAGAGCCCCTCCCGGGCGGATAATGCTGAAGCTTGTGTCTCCTAGGGAGGAACTAGGAAAGAATATTAATGCCGATGAAGCAGCCGCCATGGGGGCTGTATACCAGGCAGCGGCACTCAGCAAAGCCTTCAAGGTGAAGCCGTTCGTTGTGCGTGACGCTGTCATCTACCCCATCCTGGTAAGCTTGGCCACGGGGCCTACTCCCGTTGCTTCTCCAAGTGAGATCTCTGTTCGCTTCAACCTGCCCCTTTTTTTATACCGAGAGAGATCCCATGCCCTCACTCCTACCCACAGAATCTTTCCTGGCTCTCCACTGTACCTTCTCTTTGCCTGTTGTATAGGTGGAGTTCACAAGGGAGGTGGAGGAGGAGCCTGGGGTTCGAAGCCTGAAGCACAATAAACGTGTGCTCTTCTCCCGGATGGGGCCCTACCCTCAGCGCAAAGTCATCACCTTTAACCGCTACAGCCACGATTTCAACTTTCACATCAACTACGGTGACCTGGGCTTCCTGGGGCCTGAGGATCTTCGGTGAGGGGCGGGGGCAGGACGGCATCTCCAGGGAGTGTGGGAGGTGTGCCTATTGGATGACTGACCTAAGGAGGGAGGAGAGAGTGGGACTTACAGGGCTGAAGGTGGGTTAGGGTCAGGTTGTGAACAGCCTGTCTTGGAGAGAGGGTCCATCCTTCTGAGTGTCCTGTGTAGGGCCCCTGCCATCTCCTGCCAGTAGAGCATGTGTTGGGGGTTGGGGCAGGTGGGTCTCCTCAAACTCTTCTTTTCCTTCCCAACCAGGGTATTTGGCTCTCAGAATCTGACCACAGTGAAGCTAAAAGGTGTGGGAGAGAGCTTCAAGAAATATCCTGACTATGAATCCAAAGGCATCAAGGCCCACTTTAACCTGGATGAGAGTGGGGTGCTCAGTTTAGACAGGGTGAGAGCAAAAGAGAACCCTTATCAGGGTAGGGATGGTGAACCCTGGCCCTCCCAGCCCTCCCAGAGCAGGTTCCATAGGATCACAGGATGGATAAGCACAAAGTATTTTGGGAGCAGATCTAATGAGTCTTGGCTTTAAACACAGTGAAACAGTGGGGCTCTTTGTGGTCAGCACGTGTTGGTGGTCACGGTAACTTGATAAGAGGGACATGCGGAACTTTTTTTGTTTTGTTTTTCGAGACAGGGTTTCTCCGTATAGCTTTGGAGCCTGTCCTGGAATTTGCTTTGTAGACCAAACTCACAGAGATACACCTGCCTCTGCCTCCTGAGTGCTAGGATTAAAGGCGTGCACTGCCACTGCCCAACACAAATTTTTTTTTTAATCATGTGTTTTGCCTACATGTACATCTGTGCTAGTGCTCTTAACTGTTGAGCCATCTGTCCAACCCCTTTAAAATTTGAGTATCTGTATATATGATTGAGTGTGGGGTGGAAGCAGACCACAGCACACATGGAGGCCAGAGGAAATGAGTGGTTTTCTTCCTTTTACCTTTGATGAGAGTAAGCAACCTTTACCTGCTAAGCCATTTTGCCAGCCCAGATAATCCCCTCACCCCCTTATTTACTAATTTATTTATTTATTTGATTTCTTTTTCAAGATAGGGTTTCTCTGTGTATCCCTAGCTGTCCTGGAACTCTCTGTAGACTAGGTTGGCTCTAACTCAGAGATCCGCTTGCCTCTGCCTCCCAAGTGCTGGGAATAAAGGTGTGTGCCACCACTGCCCAGCTGAGAAACCCCTTTCTAAATGGAATTTAAAATAAAATATGTATGGGTATTTTCCATGCACATGTGTGATCATATGTGTGCCTGGTGCCCAAGGAGACCAGAAGAGGGTGTCAGAGCCTCTGGAACTAGAGTGAGAGCTACTGTGCCCACGCTGGGAGTGTACCTGGGTTCTCTGGAAAATCAGCCTTGTTAGCTGCTGAGCCAGCTCTTCAGTGCCCCAGATGAGCCCATTTCTAAAGAGTAACTTTGAGTTAATATCTTCTGGCACACTGGGAGACTGTGGTCCATTGTATTACCAAGTAGAGACATGGAGGGCTGTAAGGAGAGCAGTGAGAGCCTGTCCCGAGCGTGCCGGCACTCACAGGGGTTGTGGCTATCCAGGAGTCCTAGAAGGTGAGACGGTAGCCTGCCATAGCTGCAAGTCATTTTGTATTCCTAGTGTATGCATAAGCAACGTGCTTGCGGAATAGTGTGGGTTAATATGCAGTTCTTTATTTTGAACGTATTTCAAAATAGGTGGAGTCTGTATTTGAGACCTTGGTGGAGGACAACCCAGAGGAAGAATCTACTCTTACCAGTAAGATGCAAATGGGCTCCTGTGTGTGCATGCAAGTGTGCATGAGTATGCAAGTGTGTGTGAGCAAGCAAAAGTAAACATACATGTGTGCTTGGGGGAGGTAATGGCATTGTTGTTGGTAGGAAGTGGGTTCACTGCTTGATTTTTCTCATAAACCTCTGGACTTCCTTCCTCCTAGAACTTGGCAACACCATTTCCAGCCTGTTTGGAGGTGGTACCTCATCAGATGCCAAAGAGAATGGTACTGATGCTGTACAGGTAAGGGTAGAAAAGCATGGGGACTAGAAAGGGGGTTGGTTGGGTTTATGTAGACAGAAGCAGAATCTGATGGTGTCCAGCTTCCTGGACTCAGAGGACCTCACTGGCCCTCATCTTGTCTCCCCTCAGCCTATGGCAGGTGGATCTACTGCTTCCGGTAGACTTAAAGCTATTACCAGATCCCAAAGCTTATTCTCATTCCTGCCTCCCCTCCTTTGTTAACCTATAGTTCTGCAAATTCTAACAACCCCTGACTGTTTACCCACAGGCATCATCTGCTTGGAGCTGATATGGTCAAGGCTAAATATGGCCATAGGCTGAGTTAGTGCTGTATATAACCTCTGGGGTTTCTGTAATTATCTCCCAGGAGGAAGAGGAGAGTCCTACTGAGGGAAGCAAGGAAGAACCTGGAGAGCAGGCAGAGCTTAAGGAGGAAACTGAAGCCCCTGTGGAAGACACCTCTCAGCCTCCACCCTCTGAGCCTAAGGGTGATGCAGCCCCTGAAGGAGAAAAGCCTGAGGACAAAGGAAGTGGTGACAAGTCTGAGGCCCAGGTGAGCTCCCGAGCAGACTGTCATCCAGGGGCTAATGAGTGAATGGGAGCTGCTTGGTTTATGCCCCATGGAGGAGGCACAACTAATTTTTGCCTGACATCACTACTTTTTCTACTTAGAAGCCTGAAGAGAAAGGACAGTCAGGGCCTGAGGGTGTCCCTCCAGCTCCTGAGGAAGAAAAAAAGCAGAAACCTGCCCGGAAGCAGAAAATGGTGGAGGAGATAGGTGTGGAGCTGGCTGTCTTGGACCTGCCAGACTTGCCAGAGGATGAGCTGGCCCGTTCAGTGCAGAAGTAAGTGCTGTGAATGTGTGGAAGATGGGCAGGGTATGGAAAGGTGATCCTGTAAGGGCAGGACGCCAAGTTCCAACCCTACCTTATCCCTGTCTTGTTTATCCCACAGACTTGAGGACTTGACTCTCCGAGACCTAGAAAAGCAGGAAAGGGAGAAAGCAGCCAACAGCTTGGAAGCTTTTATCTTTGAGACCCAGGTTAGCGGGCAGGGGGCAGCAAGCACTCCCTGTTCCGGAACTTGCACTTGGGGGCATGTGGCTCTGATCCTTGCCCCAAAGCTCACTCCATATATGGATTTGTGTTCTTTACTAGGACAAGCTCTACCAACCTGAGTACCAGGAAGTGTCCACTGAGGAACAGCGGGAGGAGATCTCTGGGAAACTCAGCGCTGCTTCTACCTGGCTGGAGGATGAGGGATTTGGAGCCACCACTGTGGTGAGGGGCCCTCTAGGATGTGGTAGGCAAATGGGAGTGCTGGCCTCCCCTCCCAGGACCAGAGTGAAAAGAGCTGGGGTGTCAGGCCATGAAGCAAGATGCAGGCCTGGGTCCAGAGTGCTCCTGCTACTACTTCAAATCTCCTCCTCCTCCTCCTCATGTCCATCAGATGTTGAAGGAGAAGCTGACTGAGCTGAGAAAGCTGTGCCAAGGGTTGTTTTTTCGGGTGGAAGAGCGCAAGAAATGGCCAGAGCGGCTCTCAGCTCTGGATAATCTCCTCAACCACTCTAACATCTTCCTCAAGTGAGTACTCCCTGCCTCTCTTCTTTGTGTGGTCGCTGAGACCATGATTCCCCTCTCTGCCAACTCCCTGTTCCTCTGGCCCAGGTCCTCTGCACTGGGCTGATCCATCTTCTCTTTGGCTCCTAGGGGTGCCCGACTTCTCCCAGAGATGGACCAGATCTTCACTGAGGTGGAGATGACAACCTTAGAGAAAGTCATCAATGACACCTGGGTAATCACTTTGAACATGTGACTGGACACTTTAGCTGGGACACTGAGGATGGCAGGGTGGTTTGCAGTCAGCAGGAGTTGCCTTAACTGGGTGAAAGTGACACCTGCCAAATCTCTGGCTAGTTCTGAGTCTTCCCTGGCCTCACCCACAGGCCTGGAAGAATGCAACTCTGGCCGAGCAGGCCAAGCTTCCTGCCACAGAGAAACCTGTGCTGCTTTCAAAAGACATCGAAGCCAAGATGATGGCCCTGGACCGTGAGGTGCAGTATCTGCTCAATAAGGCCAAGTTTACCAAACCCCGACCACGACCCAAGGACAAGAATGGCACCCGGACAGAACCTCCCCTCAATGCCAGTGCTGGTGACCAAGGGGAGAAGGTCATTCCACCTGCAGGTGAGGGGAGAGAGTGCTTGGCTCTAGTGTACTGTGGGCAGAGAAAAGCCACCCATCTCTTCTAGGGCTGCTGCTGACTCTTAGTTTCCCTCTAGGTCAGACTGAAGAGGCAAAACCCATTTTAGAACCTGACAAAGAAGAGACTGGTGAGTTGGGGAAACTGGTTTAGAATGTGACATTTCTTTAGTCTGGAGGCAGGCAAACTGGCAGGCATGGTCTGTTTCTGCTCAGCCCGTGAACTGTGGGTGACCTCTAGTTTTTAAAAGTATTGTGTTTTTTCTTTGGAAGAAAAAAGGCACAGACATGCTGGAGAGCCGCTTAGTAGGCAAAGTGTTTAATTGTACAACGAGAGGATCAGAGCTCAAATCCTCAGCACCTATGTAAATGCCAGGCAGGCATATTGCCCACATATCCCAGAATGTTGAGAAGACAGTTGTCTAGAGTAGACTGGTTAGCTAATCTAGATGGATTGCTAGCTCTGGTTCAAGTCAGAGACCTTGCTTCAGTATGTAAGGTAGGAAGCAATGAGGGAGAAACACTACAATCAGCCTTGGGCCTCCATCTGCATTGGCAAGAATTTTCTTTTTTTTTAAAGCAAAGATTTGCTAGCCGTGGCATGGTCCCCAGCACAGAGAGGCAGAAGCAGGCAGATATCTGAGTTTGAGGCCAGCCTGGCCTACATAGTGAGTTTCAGGGTAGCCAAAGCTGCTGAGAGATGGTTTAGCTGTTAAGAACACTTGTTGCTCTTGCAGAGGACCCAGCTTCATTTCCCAGCACCCACATGATGGTTCATAACCATCTGTAACTCCGGTTCTAGGGGCTGCAGTGCTCTCCTGTCTTTTGCAGACATCAAGCACAGGTGTGGTAAACAGACATACATATTTGCAGGCAAAATACTCACACATAAAGTGAATATGTCTGATTTTTAAAAGTAAAAAAATGTAGGGGGGAAGGGGCTGGAGAGATGGCTCAGTGCTTAAGAGTTCTGGCTGCTCTTCCAGAGGATCCAGTTTGTATTTCCAGCACTTACATGAGGGCTCACAACTGTCTGTAGCTCCAGTTCTAGAGGACCCAGACCTTTTTCTGGCCTCTGAGGCACATATGTAGTACATAGGCATACATGTAGGCAGAACACCCATAAATAGTAAATAAATTTTTTTAAAATAGTAGGCAGAGACCCTAAATGTGTCTCACCAATATTTACCACCTGCATTTGTATCCTCTGTATTAGCGTCTCCCTTCTTCAGTGACTGATATTTTTCTTCTAAACTGCAGCTACGGAGCCAGCAGACTCTGAGCCTCTGGAATTAGGAGGTCCTGAAGCAGGTAAGAATGAAGCACAGGGTATTGGGCAGCTTGTTAGGGTTGGAGGGAAAAAGAAGAACTGGCTGTTGAGCCTTATGCCCCCATCCTCTCTCCCCTCTCTTTCCCCACCACCCAACAGAATCTGAACAGAAAGAGCAGACAGCAGGACAGAAGCGGCCTTTGAAGAATGATGAACTATAACCCCACCTCCTGTCTCCCCACTTGCCTCCAGCCCCTTCTCCTACCACCTCTATTTATTAAACATCAGGGTTGGGGCCGGGTTTGCTCCTGCTGTTAGGGGCTCTAGTCCCTTCTCTCAGCTGGGACAGGAGGTGCTGCTCAGCAGTCCTTCTGGAATATCTCCATGGCTGAAACCGGATCTAGCTCGTCCCCAGCTCCGCCCTCTGGTCTCCTACTCTCTGGCCCTGTGTTTGGGAAAAATCACTATTATGTCTTAATTATTTGCCTGTGGGTAAGTGAGCTAGATAATGGCTGCCCGTGTTTGTTGGAGACCTGGTAGTGGGAAGGATGTTTTGGGACACTAAAGAATGCCCAGTCTTCTCTGAGCATCCTTTCATCCTCTCCTGTTCCACAAAATCAGTGTCCTGTTTGGGCCAGTGTCTGCAGAGCCTCAGTCACCACCTCTGGTTTCCGAGTGCCTCTTTTCTTTCCTGTGTCTTCTCTCTCCCTTGACCTTCCTCCTTGGCTCTTTCTGTCCTTGCCTTCCCAGTACTAAAGCCCGAAGCCTTTAGTCATCAGGACTGTGTAACTATAGTCTCTGCTTCTTGCGACCCCTGGTGGCCAGGGCAAGCAGGGAGCAAGTAAGGGAATCCCCTGCCCAGTGGAAGGAGAGAGAATGTAAAAGTCCTGTCACCCCTACTCTGGCTGGTTGGGCCCAGGAAGTATGTAGTGTGGTTGGCAAGGATGCAAGTATCCTGCAGGCACTTGCAATCCTTATCTCCATCCTTATCCCAAGTTCCTGTGACACCTACCCCTTCTCTCATGTTCTTTCCCTCTTCCTCCTGGGCTGACCAAAAAACGTGCTATCTACTGTGAGCCCCTTTCCCAAGACTGAGGGACAGAGTGACCATGGCGTGAATGTAAAAATGCCACCTCACTCTCAGGCAAGCTTTGTGGGTAAAGAAGAGGGGTAAGGGCTCAGCTTCCCAGTGTAAGGGGAAAGCCCCCTTATCCTTTGTGCCCATGTCTAGAGTGCCTGTCCTCCAGTATTGCACCTGTAGCAGGAGCTAGGACTTCTCCACCCTGGGGCAAAGCAAACCTGGTATGTCAGTCATTGTCATTTTGTCTTTTCTCCCCTGCCCTAACAACTGCCCCTCTTTTTTTTGCCACATTGGCAGAGGGATCTAAACATCCTACACAGTCCCCTTCCTGTATGTTTGAGTTCTTTCCTTAGCAGTTCAGGCTGGTTGGACAGGTTTGAATCAAATTGTACTTTGTTCCATTGTTAATTGAGAAACTGTTTCAATAAAATATTCTTTTCTATAGATTGTGTGTATTGCTTCCCCTCCCCCTTTTTTCCTTTTTTTTATTTTTTTAATTTTCAGGACAGGATTTCTTGGGTAACCCTGGTTATCTACAGATCTTGCCCTGTAGACCAGGCTAGCCTTGAACATAGAGATCTACCTGCTTCTGACTCCCAAATACTGTTTAGTTACTGTCCTCCCCCCTCCCCCACAGGGTTTCTCTGTAGCTTTGGAGCCTGTCCTAGAACTAGCTCTTGTAGATCAGGCCAGCCTCGAACTCACAGAGATCCGCCTGCCTCTATCTCCCGAGTGCTGGGATTAAAGGCGGGCGCCACCATAGCCTGGCCCAAGTGCTATTTTTAAAGGTGCGTGCTACCACTGCCTGGCAACATGCTTTCATTTCTGACACACTCGTTTGACTTGTGTGTATGTGTTGAGTGTGATTATGGTGTTATAGTTGTTTAGGAGAATATCCCTGTTTTTACAGCAATGTAGTCCCAAATTGAAATTGAAGTTTAATGATGCCAGCAACTAGCTTTCATGTCCTGGAAATGGGCATATTTATGTATATTTATGCAGAGGAATTAGGTAAACTTCACAGTGTTAACATTTGTTGAGAAGTCATGATTATTGTTGGAACATTGGAGTGGGTTTGAAACTTCCCCCAAATAATCTGTTTACATCTGTGATTCAGTGGTACTTACAGGAGTGATACACAGACAAGGCAGGTGGGACTTAATTGTCTCCATATCTCACATCTGTTAAAGAGAAGTTTTTGGGTTTTATTTAAATTTTGTCTTAACATATTGAATAAAAGCTAAATTTTTAAAAATCATTTATGTGCATATATACATAGGTGTGAATGTCTCTGCATGCCATGTATTCATGCAGGTACTTGTGGAAGCCAGAAGAGGGTACTAGATCCCCTGGAGCTGAAGTTAGATTATTGTAAGCCACCCAGCCTAGGTATGGTTATCCAAATTAAGGCTGAAAGAAAGTACTCCTAGATAGCACTCTTAACCACTGAGACACCCCTCTACCCCCAGTTAAAAATGATATGTATATGTGTGACTATGTATATACTTGAGCAGATGCCTGATGAACACAAAGGGGCCGGTTACAGGTGATATGAGCCATCCCACATGGATGCTAGAAACCAAATTCAGGTGCTCTGGAGTATGTTCTCTTAATTTCTAACCATCTCTGTCTTACAAGTGCTGGGGATTACACGTCTGAACTACTATGCCTAAGGAAATCTTCCATTTTACACACACACACACACACACACACACACACACACACAGGCTTCTGTATCAAATCTAGAGGCTTAGACATTCTAGTATTCTAACATTGAGTTACCTTCCCAACCCTAGATCTGGCTTTCTGTTTCTTGATTCTTTACTTAGCCCTGGCTGTCCTAGAACTTGTTTTGTAGACCAGGCTGCCCTCAAACTCAGATTCCCCTGCCTCTGCCTCCTGAGTGCTGGAATTAAAGGTGTGTGCCTTGGAGCTTGGTTTTAAGAGAGTGCAGGCCTCCTTAGTTCTGTCGTCTGCCTAAGGGCACAGAACCTGGTCTGCAACAGGCCAGCTCAGTAGAAGTTCAGCACCTGTAGAGTCCCATTTTATCTCCTCTTCCTCTCTGGCTTTCACTGTTCTAAGGTCTTTGCTCTCCAATCTGGAGTGCTTAAAAAATCTCCAGCCATTTTCCTGTGGGATGGTGTAATAGAAAATCCCAAGATGCCCTACATTCAAGGCAGAAAGGGAGAGGAGAGGAGAGAGACTTTAGTGGGCTCTTGTTTGCATTAGACGGGGTCTCACTATGTATATCTGAGTGACCAGAGCTCACTGTGTAGATGAGGCTGGCCTTGAATGTACAGAGATCCTCCTGCTTCTGACTTCAAAGTGCTGTTGTGCCGGTTTTTGTTGTGTTTCACGTGTTTCAGGTTGCCTCAAACTTGCTATTCAGTTGAGGATGACCTTGAACTCCTGATCCTGCCTCCACACCCCAAGTCCTGGAATTGCAGGTGAGTGTTCCTGAAACTAGTTTACAAGAATTCCTTGTAGACTGTCCATCCATCACAAAACTTTGAGTTGTTTCACTATTATTTATAGCCAACATAAATTCAATGCAAACAATTTATGATTTCTTTGCTTCTGCTTCAGCTTTTCCTTCTCTCTCTCTCCCTCTCTCCTTCCCCTTCTTTTGTTATTGTTTTGAGATGGTTTCTCTGTGTAGCCCTGGCTGTCCTGAAACTCATTCTGTAGACCAGGTTAATCTCAACTCAGAGATTTGCCTGCTTCTTCCTCCTGAATCCTGCAATTAAAGGCATACACCACCATGTTCAATTTCCTCCAGTCTTTCACTAGTGCTTCCTCCACCAGTTACCTAGTGTAGAAGCTGGTACCCGGGGAAACCTGTGCTAAGGTGACTCTTACTTTACGATGTAATTGTTGGGCTGGAACCTCCAGCTCACTCCTGCTTGAGCCGCAAAGCCCATTCCTCTCTTTCTACCCTCTCAGAGATACAGGATACAGCCAGAGCTACATAATGCAGTGAAACAAAAAAGTTCTGGATTTTTATTTGGTTTTGGGAGGGAGGTTGTGGTTTTTGTTTGTTTGTTTTGAAACAGTATCAGTGTATAGCTCTGGGTATCCTGGAACTCACTTTGTACACCAGGCTGGACTCACACAGAGATCCATCTGTTTCTGCTGAGATTAAAGGTGCCTGACACCATGCCTGGCTAAGAGTTTTGAATTATCAAGTGAAAGCCATTTTTGTGGGGAATTCTTTTGTTGTTGTTGTTGTTGTTTGTTTGTTTGTTTGTTTCGGTCCCCAAGAAATCATGTCTCTGAAAAAAACAAAAAAACCTCATACTGAACAATGAGTTCTGGATTTCCAAAGAGGATTTATTTTACAGTTATCTAACCTGTCTTTGTCCACCAGTTGAACAAACAAGTATATCATCATATTATTTCCTTTTTTTTTTCATTTTTCGAGAACGGGTTTCTCTATAACTTTGGAACCTGTCCTGGAACTAGCTCTTGTAGACCAGACTGGCCTAGAACTCAGAAATCCCCCTTGCTTCTGCCTCCCGAGTGCTGGGATTAAAGGCATGCGTCGCCATAGCCTGGCTCTCATCATTATTTCTAATGGATGCAATTTTTCCTTGATTGGGTCTTGCCAAAGTATCCATCCTTATCTTGAACTCATCCTGTAGTTCAGAGAGGCCTCCCATGTGTTGAGCTTTACTTTCCTGCTCTCTCACGCAAATCATCTGTGGAGCCCCTAAGGGATCTAAGGTTGGGGCTGCTGTGCATAGCAGCCCGAGGCCACTGTTAATCTGCTGTCTCCAAATCAGGTTACAGGCCTGTCTGTAACCCTAGATACTTGAAGGCAGTGGCAGGAGGATCACCCAGAGTTCCAGGCTCGCTGGGTCTCTCGCCGTGTCTCCACAAAGTCATGGCTCAAGGATTAGAATGTGAGGTTGGGGATGGCTCAGACAGTAAAGAGCTTGAGCAAACCTACACTCCATCTCTAGCTCCCATGTGAAAAAGAAAAAGCCAGGTGTGTTGCCTAGCCTAATCAGTGAGAGACCGGTCTCAAGGAAGTAGACAGCACTCTGGGGGAAGATGACACCCGCGACTCTCTCTAGCCCCTCCAACCTACATTCGCTCCCCCCCCCATGTACATACATGACCAATAAAGAGATTTTAAAAGAACCCAAAGTTTCGTCAGGATTATCTATCTACCTACCTACCTATCTATCTTTCAGTTTTTTGAGGCAGGGTCCTGGAGCTCATTTTGTAGACGAGACTGGCCTCGAACTCACGCCTACCTCTGCCTCCCGAGTGCTGGAGGATTCTGTCTTTTAAGTACTAGGGCTATATTGTTTGTCTCTATTCCCATTTGCCTGACCACAACGTAGAATTCCAGTGCTGAAGATTGAATTTATTTCTAAGAGAAAATACCAAGCCCCTACAAACAGGAATTATTTTAGTTTTCTGAATGTGCACTGTAACCGGAGGCACTCTATGGACACTGGTCGGTGGAACGTAATGGACATGTGGTGCTCAACCTGTAAGCGTCACTGTTCTTACGCAGGGAGCGTAAGGACGACACCTTCGTCCCACCGCCGACGGCAGTCAGACGCAAGGCGAAGCCGAGGCCCGCCCATCTCTGTGCGTTCCCACCGGCCTTCCTCGAGCCCCGCCCCCGTCCTTGTGGGGTTACCGCCTCCGCTCAGGTAGGGGTGGCATGCGAGGGAGGGGCGTCGGTGAGGGCGGGACCGGAGGGCCAGCCTGGGGCCCTGACTTCCGACTGCAGAGGAGGCTGTCCCTGTGACTGCCCTTCCGGGATGGCGACAGTTCCAGGGGCCAGGGACAGCGGTCGTGCAGACGCCGCGCCCTTGTGGCTGCAGCGCTCTGTTACCGCGGTTCTACTGCTCCTGTCCCCAGGACCCGCAGTTCCCAGACTGGAGTCGGGTGTCCCGGGTGGCTTGAGGACACAGGGTGCAGCACGTCCTGACAGGCCGAGCCCGGGCCGCCAAAGCAAGGGGCCTCCCGAGGCGATGTGCGGCTCCCTAGCGCCCACTCCATCTGCTCCAGCAGCCTCGCAGCCCATTGGAAAGCTGTGGTGACATGCTCCGGTGCCCACACCCCCGCGGGACCGAAGCCTGACTGATCTCGAGGGTAATAGGGACCCATAGGCAGCTCCGAGGGCTCTTACCTAGACATCAGCTCGCCTTCTACATGTCACTGTGGAATGAACTGAGGGGTTTGCCTCCCCCCGCTAAAATTCTGCAACTACTACAGCTAGCTAGTTAGCTCCCTTTCTTATCTGCTGCTGTGCTTTGCACATTTCAGTGACCCAGGCGAGCCACATTGGAAAAATGAAATGGGAAATCCCAGAAATAAACTATTAATAGGCTTTAAGAACCTTATTATGATGCATTGTTGTAATTTCTTACCAGGCCAAATTTATATATTTAAGTTTTATCATGTGTATATAAGGGAAGTGTATGCATTGTTCACTGTGACCACCATGGCCGGGGGGGGGGGGGTCATGGAATGTTTCCCGAGATAAGGGATCTGCTACCTATTAGGAAAGTTATCACTGTGTGCTAGGCATTGGGGCAGTCAGCTCTAGAAGGCTCAGAAGTGGTGTTTTTAGTGTACTGATTGGAAGAGGCTGAGCATTAAACCAGTCTAGTGCCTTCCATGATGCCTGGCAACCCGGAAACCTCATTGAACCTGAGTGAATGAGAAAGTTCATTGACTAAGGGAGTAGGGCTATACTGAGCTCAGCTCTCTCTGCTCATCCTACTCCTGCCTCCCCTGGGCTCAGGCAGACAAAAGTAATTAGGCTGAGCCTTTAATCACAGTTGATTTCACAGGCAAGAAGCCGTGGAAAAGGAGGGAAAGGCAGAAATCCTGGGGACAGGCTTGCCTCCCTCTGGGACCCCCCTCCTCTCCCAGTTTGGCTCTCAGTAATCTACTGTTTTCTTGTCTCTCTCAGGACACTGGGTTCCCTAGTTGCTGCCCCAGGCTTAATGATTGTCCAGAAGGCGGCTATAAAGAGCCTGGGTGGAGGAGGGAGCAGAAAAACACAGCTCAGCAGATCTGGGCACTAAGAGAGCTGCAAGCAGGAGCAGTCAAGAGGCTGTGATCAGAAGCACTGTGACCCAGCCTGCAGGGCCTGCTTTTTCGGCCATGGCAGCCCAAGGCTACGGCTATTACCGAGCTGTCATCTTCACCGCCATGTTCGGGGGCTACAGCCTGTACTACTTCAACCGCAAAACCTTCTCCTTTGTCATGCCATCTTTGGTGGAAGAGATTGCTCTGGAAAAGGACGATTTGGGTGAGTCTTGGAAGGGTAGGGTAGTGGGCCGTGGGATACACTGTTTGAGTGTGGTGTGTAACAAGCATGAAGTGTGCATGTGGAGTCAGTCAAGCATGTACCAATTACAGAGGCTGAGCTCCATGTGTGTGGTGTGGGTGAAGGACTGAGGCTTGTTGCTTATCTGCTGTGTATGCCTGTGACCCTCGTGTACCGGGGAGGCGCAATGTAGGGGGACTCCGAGCCTGTGGGTGCATGCTGTACCTGCAGGTTAGTGAGCACTAGGAAGGTAGCACCCTTGATTTGAGCAGTCTGCTATGCTATCTTCAGGAGGAGTAAGATGTTTCACTAGACCCCTTTCCTCCACGTTCAGACATGGTGGGGCAACAGCACTTCTTGAGGCCTTTGGTTTGGCATTCGGGTTGAGGTGGGAAATGCAAATGCTAGGGAGGAAAACATCACCCTTATAGTTCAGACAGTTGCAGATAGAATTACCCAGGAGGCGGAGAAGTCCCAAGTCAGCCTGGACCTATGCTACATGGCTCAGCAAGCAAGAAAGTGTCCGACATATAGCACGGGTCCTTCTGTTCCTCCGGGAAGGAACCTGTTTACCCTGCCAAGCACCTGTACACACCTGATCCCTTGCCTTCCTCCACCCCTCCTGTGCCTCTGCCCTGTCCCTAACCTCTCAGGTGTCCTGCTCCCTGCTCTCCTTCACTGCAGGGCTCATCACCAGCAGCCAGTCGGCAGCCTATGCCATCAGCAAGTTTGTGAGTGGGGTGCTGTCTGATCAGATGAGTGCTCGCTGGCTCTTCTCCTCTGGGCTGCTCCTGGTTGGTCTGGTCAACGTCATTTTCTCTTGGAGCTCCACAGTACCAGTCTTTGCTGCTCTCTGGTTTCTTAATGGCCTGGCACAGGGCCTGGGCTGGCCCCCTTGTGGGAAGATCCTGAGGAAGGTAAGTGCATCCGCCAAACCTGTCTGTGGCAGAGGGTACCTAGACAGGGTTTTTCTGTGTAGCCTTGGCTGTCCTGGAACTTACTTTGTAGATCCGCCTGCCTCTGCCTTCCAAGTGCTGGGATTAAAGGCGTGTGCCACCATTGTCTGGCTGAGAGCACCCTTTCTTACACATCCCTTTCACCCCTAACCCATAGCAGGTTTCTTAGGAGGTCTCTGCCAGCTCCTGCTGCTTGTCAGGATATTTTAGGAGCATGAGAGTGGGGGGATCAGGTGGCAGATGAGGGAATTAGCTCTGCCAAGTAGAAGAACTCTTTCCTTCATCCCTGTAATGTGAGTCTCTAGGTCTGATGCACTTGAGCTGTTCCCTCAATGTGGACTGTAGGCCTTCTGTCTCACAGTGGTTTGAGCCATCCCAGTTTGGCACTTGGTGGGCCGTGTTGTCAACCAGCATGAACCTGGCTGGAGGTTTGGGACCTATCTTGGCAACCATCCTTGCCCAGAGCTACAGCTGGCGCAGCACACTGGCCCTGTCTGGGGCACTGTGTGTGGCTGTCTCCTTCCTCTGCCTGCTGCTCATCCACAATGAACCTGCTGATGTTGGACTCCGAAATCTGGACCCTACTCCCTCCAAGGGCAAAAAAGGTGAGCATCTAGCAAGCTGACTCCTAAGGCACCTTCATTCCCCTTTTACTTGGCACAATTTTATTAGGACTAGCCTAAGCCTTGCACTGTGTTTGTCAATAGATGTAGGCAAAGGAATGAGTGGGGAAGTAAAATTCTATCCTTGAAAGTCAGAGCCAGCATATCCTGGGCCTTCTCTAGCAGCACAGACCTCTCTATTCTGGATAACACCTTAAGTTTAAGAGGTTTGGGTGCCTTTGTCTATCCATACCAAGCCTCAGTTTCTCTTTCATTTGCTAGGCTTTTGCAGCAAGGTAGAGGAGAGAGGAGCAGGGGTTTGAGGGTTACCCTTCATCAGTCCTGGTTGGGCCCAGAGACTCTAGCCTTGCAGCTGGTTAACGAATCGTTGTGGTAGTGGTCCAGTGGGGGACAGGCCAGCAGGAGCAGAGCCCAAATCCTATTTGGCCTCTTCCTACATCTAGGTTCATCAAAGGAGGAGAGCACCCTACAGGATCTGCTGCTGTCCCCCTATCTATGGGTGCTGTCCACTGGCTACCTTGTAGTTTTTGGAGTAAAGACCTGCTGTACAGACTGGGGCCAGTTCTTCCTCATCCAGGAGAGAGGGCAGTCCGCCCTAGTGGGTAAGATGAATGTTTGAACAGGGAAGGGTGTGAAAAACAGGAGCTAATGCAGATGGGATATCTAGGCTCTGCTTCCATGTATCCACACTCCTTCCCTGAGGCTGGGCACCCTTGGAAATATCTCTGTATCTTGGGATAAACCACTGTGGGATATCCTCAGTGAGAAAATATCTCATTCTTTTTCCTCCCATCTCCCCACAATTTTCCATGCAGGTAGTTCCTACATGAGTGCCCTGGAGGTTGGAGGCCTTGTGGGCAGCATTGCAGCTGGCTATCTGTCAGACCGGGCCATGGCAAAGGTGAGTCAGCAGGAAAGACTGTTAAGGAAGAGAGGCCTTTTCGTCTTCCTTGCATGGCTGGGCTACCTAATAGAGAGATGGGAGTCCTGGCATATGGGCTGGTTGGCACAAGTTGTGTGAGACAGGAATGATCCCAGGCTTCTCCTGTCTGCTTGAGATGTGGAGAAAAGAATGGTGGAAAAGTTTTAACTGGTGGCAAAGAGAGCCGGACTCTCTCAGTAGGCTTCTTCTCTGCCCCAAGGAAACTAGGGTGGCAGTGGACTAGGTGCAGCTCCCTAGCACGTGTCCCGTGCCTGCCCCAAGGTGGAGGAAGGGATGTTGTGGAATTTGGCCTCAGATCACCGAGCAGCTCCTAGGGCCTCCCAGAGCTGTCTCGGGCCAAGAACTGTGACAGATTGCCAAAGACCTGTCAGCAATAGCCCTGCTGTGTCAGAGTCCATGGGTGGTGGTGTTTTGCCTTGCACAGGGGGACTGATATGGCTGGCACTGTATCCGTAGGCAGGGCTGTCTATGTATGGGAACCCTCGTCATGGCCTGTTGCTGTTCATGATGGCTGGCATGGCAGCATCCATGTTCCTCTTCCGGGTAACGGTGACCAGTGACTCACCCAAGGTAAATATTAAGCGCCTGGCAGGCTGCAAGGTACGAGGAGAGAAAGCAGGATGCTCTTCCCTGGCCAGCTCCTCTCCCTTTGCAGCTTATACCTTACTTTCTCTCTGGTACTTTGTGTCCCCTCCACTCTGGGCCTGGTTTTCTTCTCTTTCCTCTGCTCTCTAGGATGTTGCTTTCTGGACTCCTGCTCTCCATCCTCTGGCTGAGCTCACAGGCTTTACGGAGCACGAGGTGCCTTAAAGATATCTCTGGTTTTTCTCCTGGTCTGTCTTATCTTTGTTTTCCCCGTAACTCACCCAGCTTGAACAAATTCTGAAATGGCCAGCATCCAACTCAGAGGGATGACTCTTAACTCCCCTTCCCCTGTCTACCTAGGCCCTTGGGGCTGGCTCGCTGCCATCTCTATCATCAGCTGTACTGGGAGTGGGGTGAGGATGGTTACTGACTATGGCTTGACTAAGGGCTAGGTTCTCTTTTTTTCCTTAAGCAGTTGTGGGCAATAATTCTCAATGCTACCTCTCCCTGCCCTGGCAGATCTGGATCCTGGTGTTGGGAGCTGTGTTTGGTTTCTCTTCTTATGGTCCCATTGCCTTGTTCGGAGTCATAGCCAATGAGAGTGCACCTCCCAACTTGTGTGGCACCTCTCATGCTATTGTGGGACTCATGGCAAACGGTAAGTGGTACTTTCTGGAATAGCTGCCTCCTGGCATTGCTCAGGCCTGCTAGAGGTAGAACTGCCTACCTGCTTTAGCCTCACATGGGACTTAGATTCTTCTCTCTCCCCAACAGTGGGCGGATTTCTGGCTGGGTTGCCCTTCAGTACCATTGCCAAGCACTATAGCTGGAGCACCGCCTTCTGGGTGGCAGAAGTGATTTGTATAGCCAGCACAGTTGTCTTCTTCTTGCTTCGGAATATCCGTACCAAGATGGGCCGCGTACCCAAGAAGGCAGAGTGAAGAGAGTACTCACTATGGAGCATCCCCAACCTCAGCCACCCTGGCAGGGCATAGAAAGGGAGAAGCTGGTCTAGTTAGCACGGAACCTTCACCTTTCTGTGGCTACACTGTCTCCTTGGACCTCCATGGTGCTACAAATTATCAGTGGCTAATGAGCTCCTAACTCCCCATTCTATGCTCTATTTAAATGTTTGTTTTTAGACTCCATCAGCTAATATTTCTACCTTCTAGCAGACAGAGAAACTCCTGCATTCAGGTGTCTCCTATACCCTTCTTCCTCTCCTAGGTCCTGTCCCGTCCCCATCTCCTAGTGAGGTAAATCTGTTTCTGCAGCTGCAGAACATTAATGCCTGTGGTTTCTGGTGTACCCCAAGGCTTCTTGGCAGGGAGCAAAGTTATTGCCAATACCTCAGTCCCAAGGGAAGAGAGGAAGCCACCATTCTCATCAATACCCTGGGACAAAAGGGGGGAATATAATGGGCAAGCCGACTTGTTATAGATTAATAAAACTAGATTTGATACTAAACAGTCAGTGACTCATCCTTTCAAAGGGAGACATAAGCTAGACACAGCTTTCCCTGGGAAAGTATTCTTATCAGTATCTGCTCTTTCCACCCCCAAAGGGAAAAATTTTTCTCTGGAGTGAGACAGGAGAATAAGTGGAGCCTTTTAAGTACAAGCCCAGTATTCACTCAGACACTGTACACTGTGGGGCTGTAGTAAGTACAAGCCCAGCATTCACTCAGACACTGTACACTGTGGGGCTGCAGTAAATACAAGCCCAGCATTCACTCGGACACTGTACACTGTGGGGCTGCAGTAAGTACAAGCCCAGCATTCACTCAGACACTGTACACTGTCGGGCTGCAGTAAGTACAAGCCCAGCATTCACTCGGACACTGTACGCTGTGGGGCTGCAGGCAGGTTAAATAACTTAATGGAGGGAAGTCAGAAAGCATGGCTCCAAATTCAGGCCATCAGTAACTGGCTTGAGAACTTTGAAGCACAGCTATTTTGTAATTTGCTAAATTCTGTCTCTAGTAGTATGCACATCCTAGGGTTAGAGTGCATACTGAGATAAAACTGAGCTTGAATCTAAGTGCTAACAAGTACTCCATCATCCACCGCCACACCTCAGGCTCTCAGGAAATCAGTTCTGGGACTGCATCCAGGGCTCAAGAGTCAGTTAATGAACATCAATTTATTTTGTTTTCTACTAGGAGATAGGACCTCACCTTTGCAGAATGCCCTTACCATTTCTGCCTTCCCCTCCCATGCCTTTCTCCCAAACCATAAGTTAGGACAACAAACACTAGAACAAAGGAATGTTTATTAAAGCATTGCTAAGCCAGCATCCTGCATAAATAAATCTGTACGGAGTAGGGCACAGGACTGTGATATATACAGAAGGGCAGGGAACATGGCATTCTAGCCCAGGATCCGGCCCTATCACCAGGCTCAGTGCTCTCCCATTTTCAAGTATATTAACAAGGCTACTGCAATAGGATCCTCACTGGAGTGGAAACAGCAAAGCCCTTCTGCAGCATGTCTCAGAATTTAGGGTGTTCATTCCAGGTTCAGCCTATGACCCAGGTCCAAAAGTGCCAGCCTTCTCTGCCACCTCTAGAGCTAGCTTCAGGTTTTGGTCAAACAGCTCACATCTAGGCCAGACCCAGAAGACAAAAAATTGTGAGGTGTCCGACCCCCACCACAAAGAGTAGAAGCACAAGGTAACCCCGTGTTCTCAAGATAAATAAAGCCGGTGACTGCTGGCCTTACCTAAAGGCAATACTTGATCACACTTGGGAGACCGCATAGAGCTTTGACAGTATCTGGGGAATGGGACTACCTACCTGATAGGCATTTCCAAGGAGTAGAATGGATTCTTGAGGGCAAAGTCTGAGTAAATCTCATAAATTTTTCGGAGAAGAGAATCTATTCCAGCTTGCCTAGGATCTGCCAGGACCACAAACTTGATCCCTGGAGAAAAGCAGGAACGGTTACCCAAGAACAGAGAATGCAGCAAATGCCATCCTATGTTTTGTGCAGCCCTTTCATTTTGTAAGACCCATAAACCCGTTTTTATTTTGTCCTATTGCCACATCAAGCAGCTAACAGAGGAGGCTAGAGAGGAAGTGACTTCACTGTCACCAGGTGACAGAATGACCAGACTTGGGATCTAAATGCCATTTTTTAGTCTTGGAATCCCTCAGCAGAAACAGGCAGAAGACAAGACTCTGGCAGTTCAGTTATCTGCAACAAGGAGTGAAGCAATGAGAAGCAGAATTCAAAGGCCATGCCTTTTTGGCTTTCAAATTTTATTTGGAACAACACATCTTCCAAAATGTGTGAAGCCTAACACTGATGTGGAGTTTATCCAAACTCAGATAACCAAGGTTGAGCATACTGGATGACAAACAAAATCAGCCTCTGATTAAATATTGGCTTTGGATTCTCAAGACAAATGGATGTATTTGTACAACTGTGCCTGGAAACCTGACACCATCCCTGCCCTTATTTACCAGAGCTTTCTCTGGTCAATCCCTTGGTCCAATCTGCCCCAACTATCCCTATGAGCTCTCTGTAGGTGCCTACCTGTCAGTGTTTGGAAGCAATGCAGTTTGAATGTGTCTGTCTCCAGCATCTCGATGCCTGAACTTCCCTGTTCCGGAGACAGCTGGGAGCCAATGGCAAAGAGCCTGTATACAAGGGAGGTAAAGTTGGCAACGTACCACGTGATGTGAGGGAAACGTGCTCCTCAAGCTGAGGAGTTCACTCTACAGCCCAGGACAGACAGCGGAAAGAGTGTGAACTATCCGGCAGCAGTGTCAAAATCTCTTTTACATGCAAGTGCCTCTGTATACATTGCAAACTACACATTTTGCTATGAAACCCCGTTCCCCTCAGATTTATTTAATTTTTATTTATTTTACTTAAGGTCTCAAGTCTGGTCACTCAGTCACTTGATGACAGTGAAGTCAGTTCATCTCTACGCCTCCTCTATAGGCTACTTTATGTAGCAGTAAGGACAAAGTAAAAATGGCTTATGGTAGTGCGTGTTTTTGTCTGTATGTGTGTATACCACGTGTGTGCCTCGTACCCATGGAGGCCAGAAGGCGGCATCAAATCCCTTGGGACTGGAGTTGCAGTTGTAAGCTACCATATGGATGTTGGTTCTCGGCAAGAGCAGCAAGCACTCAGTCATCTCTCCAGCCCCAATATAAAACATCTCACACTAAAAATGTTAGCTAAAGCCAACACGCTAGGGAACACATGCATATCTTCTTAGTTCATGGCTATGCCTATGCCGACACACTCACACCGCAGGTAGTCACAGGAAGACTTTGAATGTCTACTTAATTCAATTACCTAGCCGGGCAATGCTAGCGCGCACCTTTATTCCCCACACTTGGGTGGCAGAGGCAGGCTAATCTCTGTGCATTGGAGGCCAGCCTGGTTTACAGAGCAAGTTCCAGGACAGCCAGGGTTACACAGAGAAACCATGTCTCAAAAAATTAAAAAAAAAAAATTTTCAATTCCCTTATGTTAAAGAAGCTAAGGCTAAGAGGAGGAGAGAAGCTGAGTTAAAACTACCTCAAACCTGGATATGTTCTATCAGTTATTTCTTCATGACACCAGAACTCAGCCACTTAAGAGGTACAAAATGATTGTCAGTACACAGAAAACACTTTAGGCGTCCTAGAAAAAACCGCTGGGAAGTAAAAGTTTAAGGGAGCTGGGGGGAGGACTTACGAGTGGAACATGGAAGCCAGCATGAGCTTTTCGTTAGAGGTAAGGCGGGGCCGACCGAATCGAATGGACACCGGGTAGTTCGCAGAGTTACCCAGATACTCCAGCACTTCTTTCCCGTCGGCCGTGTACTTACCATTCACGTCCATGCCATTGATGGCCAGCACTGCATGGCCCACTGCAGAAGAGACTAAGGATCAGAGGCGCTCCGAACCACACCCCCTTTCAGTCCGACACCCAATCCTGCACCCTCCCACAAGCCCATTTCCGCAGAGCCGGCCCCGCCCTCGAGCCGAGCCCAGCCCACCTCGGATGCCGTCTCGCTGGCCGAAGGCGACCAGCACTCGTTCGTCGTGCAGTTTCAGTAGTAGGTCCAACGGGTAACTGAAAGTTTTCTCGGCTTCAGCCCGTGGCGAGTAGCTGTCCCACTGGTAAATCAGGCCGCCGGCTTTGTTAACCACGTATACACTGAAAATCGCCATCTCTGCACTACCGCTAAGGCACTACAACCCGGCCTCTTCTGGACGTTCCAGCCCCGGAACTGGCGTCATAGCCCCGCCGCTGCTCTCCTCCCAACTGCCTGAAGCGCACGCGCAGACCATGCCCCCATAGTTCAAAGAAACGAATTTCTGGGCACTGGTCTACTGTGTCTCAGTGTCGGAGGAGAACGTTAGTGTCTGTCGGGTAACCCTCAGCTCAGCCCAGCATTCACACCCAGTGCCTAAGGGGCGTGGCTTCCCATTCCCGTCTCGCAGGAGGGTGAGGCGGGGTTTGTTTAAGCTTGGCCCCACCTCTTGCCCCGGAAGTACTTTCTCGAGGCTGAGGTTTCTGGGACTGTTGGTGAGCCGGGCTTCCTTTTTTCCCGACATCTTAGGGAGGCTGTAGTGGTCGTCGCCGCTCTCCGAGCTTCATCATGGTGAGACTCGCGAGTGTTGGGCGGCGGGGTTCAGGGGGCCGAGCGGTGCTGGAGGGCGGTGAAGGCGACGCTATACGGAGTGCTTTGGGATCTGCGTGGCTGCGTCTCAGGGCTGCTGCGAGCATTGCGTCCATGTGCTCCGGCGCCGCCGCCATGGGTGGGGGAGATGCAACCGTCCGGGCGACTAGGGCCGCCCTGTGACCAGCCCGCACTCCCTCTTTTTTCCCCTAGCCGCCCAAGGATGACAAGAAGAAGAAAGATGCCGGAAAGTCGGCCAAAAAAGACAAAGACCCAGTAAATAAGTCTGGTGGCAAGGCCAAAAAGAAGGTACGGTTATGGGGAAACTTCGTGAACCTGTACTGTGATTTTTTTACTTTAGATCGTGAATTTCTAGAAACGTAAAACATTGCTGACTTTGCACCTCTCTCTACTCATTCTTGTACTTATTTCAAGAATTTGGTGGTATATATTCCCTTAAAACAGTGGTTTTCAACTACCCTAATGCTGCGGCCTTTAATACAGTTTCTTTAATACATCATGTTCTGATGACCCCCCCCAGCCATAAAATTATTTCTGTTGCTACCTCGTAACTTTTTGGTTTTTCGAGACGGTTTTCTCAGTGTAGACCAGGCTGCCTCTGCCTCCTGAGTGCTGGTATTAATCCTGGCGTTATTTTGCTACTGAATAAAATGTAAATATCTGATAGGTGACCCCTAGGTTAAGAACCACGGCGAACATTGTGTAAAGCCACAGCATTTGAACAGCTGCTGTCCGGACTGTTAGCAGTCTCTAACGCTGTGTCTTAGTTTGAAGTCTTTAATTTACCTGATATGATAACCAGAGGGTTTCTCACACTTGGGATATTTGGGAAAGGATGATTCTGCCGGGATTCCTGACTAGTGTGCTCTTGTTTCTCTTACGAGCAGAAGTGGTCCAAAGGCAAAGTTCGGGACAAGCTCAACAATCTAGTACTGTTTGACAAGGCTACATACGACAAACTCTGTAAGGAAGTTCCCAACTATAAACTTATTACTCCAGCTGTGGTCTCTGAGAGACTGAAGATTCGCGGTTCCTTGGCCAGGGCAGCCCTTCAGGAGCTCCTTAGTAAAGGTAAAAGATAGTGTGCTTTGTTTGGGGGAGTATGTTCTCTTGTTGGTGATCTGACTTTCTGCCACCCAAGTGCTGGGATTAAAGACCACCTGGCTTACTTACTGCTGGTGTAATATGGTTATTGACATGGCCTTGAATTCCTGACTTTTTCTGCTTTTCGGGTACCAGGATTAAAGGCAAATACCACTATGTCCTGTTAGGGAAACCATGTCGCTATGTAGCCCAGGAAAATTATTATCCTTCCTCAGATGCTTTGGTTACAGTCATTTTTACTAAATACTCTGATGGGGCTGGGTGCTGGAATAGAAGTGCATGTCCTACAGAGCCTCGTGCACTGACTTCTATCTTGTAATCCCAACATTTTAATGATAAGACCGAAGAATCAGCCAGGAGCTCTTAGGGGAGATCCTGCCTCAACAGAGTGGAAGAAAAGTGACTTCTCAACACACTAGCATTCTGATGCCTCCTCTCACATACACTTAGTTCATATTAGTTCATAGTTACTGGGGGGGGAGCAGACAGGACAGGGTTTCTCTGTAGCTTTGGAGCCTGCCCTGTCCTAGAACTTGGTCTGTAGACCAGACTGGCCTTGAACTCACATAGACCCACCTTTGTCACCCGAGTGCAGGGATTAAAGGTGTGTGCCCTCACGCGACCAGGCCGACAGGCTCGTGCTTGTGGTTTTTTTTTTTTTTGTAATATTTATTTATTATGTATGCAGTATTGTGTCTGCTTGTATGCCTGCAGGCCAGAAGAGGGCACCAGACATCATTACAGATGGTTGTGAGCCACCATGTGGTTGCTGGGAATTGAACTCAGAACCTTTGGAAGAGCAGGCAATTCTCTTAACCACTGAGCCATCTCTCCAGCCTGGCTCATGCTTGTTATCCCAGCTCATTGAAGGTTAAAAGGATCCCAATTTCCAGGCCCACATGGGCTACAGAGTAAGACCCTCTTTCAAATACGACTCAAAGCACTCTGTAAGAGCATCAGGTGGCCTTCGCAGATCGTCAGGCGCACGTGTCATACAGTCATGCAAAGTCCTTCAAACACACACAAACAATAAAAATCTTACCCTTTCTCCTCAGGGCTTATCAAGCTAGTTTCAAAGCACAGAGCCCAAGTAATTTACACCAGAAACACAAAGGGTGGAGATGCCCCAGCTGCTGGTGAAGATGCATGAACAGGTGAGAGAACCAAAGGGCTCTTGTCACTGAAATACTGTGTTCCCTCTGAGATACTCTGATTCTGACTTTATCTCTCTTTATTCTTTTGCAGGTTCAGTCAGCTGTACATTTGGAAAAATAAAGCTTTATTAAATCAAATCAGTGGGTGCTCTGTTTCCTAAGAAAGGCAACTGGAGAGGACCGGGCTTTAGGAGTAGTAGCTGGAATGGGTTTGTTGGCCTTGAGGCCCCGGAGTACCAGGCTGGCGCTCTTCAGTGTTTCCTTTGTGTGACTGTTTGTTTCTCGTTGCGGCTTCAGTTTTGAATTGATGCCTGACAGGAAATGAAGACTTAACAAAATTAATAAAAAAACATAGGAGGTGGCTGATTAGAGTCTGGATACATACCTGGACTGCCAGCGGCGTCCATTATTCCAGACTCTGCCAAAAGAGGGCAGCCAGCCTGCACTGGTATCGGAACTGTGGTCAAAGTTGGCCCCAACTCGTTCTGGGGGGAGTTTCTTCAGTTTTTGTTTTTCCTCTGCAAATAGGAAATACGGTGACCTGGCTACTTCAGTAGACTTGACTCAGAAAGCTAAGTCACTGGCTCTGTTGACACATGTCACTGTACTGCAGCCTGTTCAGAAAAGTGGCATTGAGTGTGAAGCTAGCTTGCTTACTTTCTTTAAGGAATTCTTCATAGGAAGGTCCTATTGGTTGGTTTCCAGAGCTGTGTTCCTCCTCTTGGATCATCCATGGAGGCGTGGCACCTACAACAAAGCAGAGCCCTTTACTATGTAATGCGGTCCTGCCAGGAGTGCTCAAAAATAAAAACTGAGGTTTCTGAAGCTCAAGAGCTGGTGGCGCACCCCTTCAGTCCCAGCAGAGAGGCCAGCCTGGTCAGCAGAGTGAGTTCTCAGACAGGCTCCAAAGCTATACAGAGAAACACTGTCTCAGAAGGAAAAAAAAGCATTGGTGCTTTTTGGAGAGCAGAGGCAGTGGAGGATGTAGGACGGACATTTACAAGTGTATGCTGAGCTCTCAAGGTGGTATATTACACTCCCACAAGATTGCAGGAAGTGCCACCTCACCTAACAACCAAGCACTTGGTACAGTTACTTTTTTAAACATTGTTTCGGTTGGCTTGTTATTCCTTCTGGAGTTGGTTTCACTGTGTGCTTCAAGCTGGCTTCAAAACCAAGCCCTTCCTGCCTCAGTTTCCTAAGTGCTGGAGTTAAAGGCTTCTCTGTGGCTGTTAGTTTTGCTGTCTTAAGGCCCCAGCACTGGGGAGGCAGAGGAGAAATCTGAGTTCCAGGACAGGCTCCAAAGCTATACAAAAACCTAGTCTCAAAAAAAGGAAAAAAGTCACTGAAACAAGCTTGGTTTCAGTTAGCATGACTGGTCACAGGATCCACCTGTCTCCATCTAACGGTGCTAGGATCATACCTGGCTTTTTGTACAGGTGCTGGGGGATTGGAAGCTGGGTCCTTCTGCTGTACAGCAAGTACTCTTAAAAATGAGCTATTTGCTCAATTCTAAGGTTTTATTTAAAAAGAAAACAGCAAGGTTCGAGGTCAGCCTGGTCTACAAGAGCTAGTTCCAGGACAGGCTGCAAAGCTACAGAGAAACCCTGTCTCGAAAAACCCAAAAAAAAAAAAAATAGCAAACAGGTCAGATAAGGTATATGTCTTCTAGCACTTAAGCAGTGTTGGTAGGGCCTGCACAGTGGTTAAGAGCACTGTTTATTTTTGCTGCTCTTCCAGAGGTCATGAGTTGAATTCCCAGCAACCACATAGTGGCTCACAACCATCTGTAATGAGATCTGGTGCCCTCTTCTGGCATCCAGGCAAAACACTATACATAATTAAATCTTAAAAAAAAAATTGTGGCAGGAGCAAAAGGATTAACCTGTGTCAAAATAGCTGGGCATGGTGGTGCACACCTTCAACCCCAGCACTCAGGAGGCAGAAACAGGTGGATATCTTGAATTCCAAGCTATCCACATTCATAGTTACAAATTGAGACCTGGTCAAAATCAAAACACCCAAAATTGTCTTGCAGACATTGCTCAGAAACTTACCTGAGTGGATGTTACCAATGCCAGGTGTATCCTGTGGTGAAAATAAGATACCAGATAAATCATGAGATAAAATACTCAAAGCTAGAGACAGCAAACTTTAAGGAACACAACTTCTGACAATGCTACTTCTGAAGAACTCCAGTCATTGAACAGTCCCAAGGTGGGACTGAGGTAGGCAGGTAAAATTGCTCGACAAAGTTAAACACAGCAATGTGAGACACAGAAGGGAGTGCTAGGATTCAATGGCAGGGTGGTGGGGTGTAATTTCAGAGGGCCTGTTGGAATACCCAAGTGTGGATACCCTGTATCAATGAGTAGGGTGTGAGGCGGACACTCCTGAGTGGATATTACCCTGAAACGTTGCAATAGTGTCTAGGAACACTACCACAGAAGGACGTAGTAAGGGAAAACCAGCAGGAAGAGAAGATGGTTAGAATAGGTAGAAAAGCCAAGACAGCTGTCTTGGCACTAGAGGGATCAATGACCCCTTCCGGTTTGCTTGTCCATTGTACCTGTACCTGATGGCCAATGAATGTTAGCTGCTGTCCTGTCTCCATCCAATCAAGCTCTGGAACATGCTGCGGGTCCAAGTGTGATACCTGCTGTGAGCTGGAGGCTACATGGCTGAAAGACAGGGGAGCCAGGCTGGCAGATGAGGTCCTTGAGCAGTGAGAACGGCAAAGATTAGATCTGTTCCCATTTTCCAGCATCCAACAAAAGAGAATCCCTGACAACGTACCCGTTGGTTGCTTTCCAGTTTCCAGGTGCTGAAGAGCCCTCTTCTGGATCTGGCTCTGCCTGAGGCTGAGTTTGATTCAGGAAAAATAAATGTGTCTAAGGTGCTTAACAGCCTCCCTGGACCATGACCCCACACTCCAGACCCCAGAATATTATGGAGGATACTGCCCATTTTACCAGCTCCCAGCCCTGCCCACATCTCCATTGAGGGGCCCTGCCCCCACAGAGAAGGGAATTGAGGCATATCGACTTGTGACCCATTAGCTCTCTGAGAAGAGTTGACAGTTGGAACGCTGGACCAGGGAAAGCCAGGCATCAGTGGATTTGGATACTGCTCTGGGTCCGCCGAGGGAAACCAACCTCTAAGACAGATCGGACCACTTCCTGCCGACTCTGTTCTACTTCCCGGATCTGAGCTGCCATCTGTGGGAGAGAGAATGCTTAGGGTGGCTCCGGATCACGGGGAGAGCTCCTTTTCAGAGGCCTTTCTTCCTACCTCTTTAATTGCCTCATCCTCCTTCTCCTCATAGGAGTCCAAGGCCTTCACCATGGATTTCTTAAACCTAAAAATGAAGGAATTATAAAGATACTGGAAAGGGCCAGGTGGTGGCGCACACCTTTAACCCTAGCACTCTGGAGGCAAAGGCGGGTGGATCTCTGAGTTCAAGGCCAGCCTGGTCTACAGAGTGAATTTCAAGACAGCCAGGACTATTAAACGGAGAAACCATGTCTCAGACAAAACCAAAACCAAAACAAAACAAACTGGAAAGAGATAAATTAGCCTAAAACTCCAGCCCCACTAGTTTAAAGAACACTTGAGTAGACAGTTTTTAATTCTGAGGGGAAAAAACTGAGACAGAGTCTGATTATATAGCTTAGCCTAGCACAGAACTCCCACCTCAGCCATCTGAGTGCTGAGATTACAGAGAGGAACCATCAAGCTCAGTGTAATTTTGAAAATCTGCAACTCACAAAAACAAAACTGGTCAAATGAGCTCCCGTACCTCTCACCTGGGTGCACTGGTGATGCTGTCATGACAGCTCCACTATGCACCCTAGTTTTTATTAGGTTTATTAAGTATACAGTGTTCTGCCTGCATGTATGCCTTAACACCAGAAGAGGGCACCAGATGGTTGGGAGCCACCAACTCAGGACCTCTGGAGAACAGCCAGTGCTCTTAACCTCTGAGCCATCTCTCCAGTCCCTATTATTTATTTATTTGATTGTTTGTTTATTTATTTTGATTTTCAGAGATAGGGTTTCTCTGTGTAGCCCTGGCTGTCCTGGAACTCACTCTGTAGACCAGGCTGGCCTCAAACTCACAGAAAACCACCTGCCTCCTCAGTGCTGGGATTAAAGGTGTGTGCCACCACTGCCTGGCAGACTTTTTAATATTTATGAATTTGAGTGTTTTACCTACATACATGTCTGTACACCACATGCATGTCTAGTTTCCTCGGAGACCAAAAGAAGGTGTTGGACCCCTTGGAGCTGGTTGTGAGTTGCACAACCAGTGGGTGCTGAAAACCGAACTCAAGCTCTGCAAGAGCAGCAAGTTCTCTAAGCTGCTGAGCCATCGCCTCCTGGCCCTGCAGCGAGATACAGGTTGACAGCGTCTGATAGAAATATTACACTGCTCATCTCCCATTGTTCATTAGAAGGTACATGAACTGCCAGCAATTAGCCTGCTGCAAATGCCACTCTTGATCACTTAGCCTTTATATCTAAAGAATTCATAGAATATTTTCCTATATAAATCCCTCCACTTTTTAAATATAACTTCCTCCTGCCACAGTGAAAACTCATTCCCAACAACACATCTGTATTTGTTTTATACTACAATACTTAAAAAGTGGTGCTGGGCTGGAGAGATGGCTCAGGGGTTAAGAGCACTGGCTGCTCTTTCAAAGGGCCCAGGCTCAATTCTCAGCTCCCACACGGCAGCTCACAACTGTTACTTCAATTCCAGGGGATCTGATACCTTTACATCAATGCACATAAAATAAAGTTAAATTAATTTTTTTTTAAAGTGGGGCTGAAGAGATGCCTCAGTGGTTAAGAGCACTGGCTGCTCTTCTACAGAACTCATGTGTGATTCCCAGCACCAACACAGTGTTTCAGGGAGACTTTAACTCCAGTTCCAGGAATGTAATTCCCTCTTCTAGCTGTAGAGGCCATCAGGCACACACACGGTAAACAGACACACATGCTAGTAAAACCCCTACACATAATTTTTTTGTCTGTTTGTTTGTTTTTCGAGACAGGGTTTCTCAGTAGCTAAGGAGCCAGTCCTGGAACTTGCTCTGTAGACCATGCTGGCCTGGAACTCACAGAGATCCGCCTGCCTCTGCCTCCTGAGTGCTGGGATTAAAGGTGTGTGCCACCACTGCCTGATGCACATTATCTTTTTTAAAGCATATACTACTCTACTACTTTACCAGTAGACTTGCTTAGTTCTCAGCATCCATGTTGGGCAGGTGGCCACCACCTGTACCTCCAGACCCAGGGGGATTTGATACTTCTGCCTCCCTAAGCAGCAGCGCTCAAGTACACACAGCCAACAGACAAGACACACCTATATACACAAACACAAAATAATAATTTTTTTTTTGAGACAGGATTTCTCTCTGTAGCCTTAGCTGTCCTGGAATTTGCTCTGTAGACCAGGCTGGCCTCAAACTCAGAGATCTGTCTGCCTCTGCCCTCCTGAGTGCTGGGATTAAAGGTGTGTGCCACCACTGCACAGCCTTTTTTTTCTTTTTCTTTCAGTGACTCTTAAAAAAAATACCACTATTGGCTTGGAGAGATGGCTCGGGAAGTTAAGAGCACATACCATTCTTGCACACAACCCAAGTTCAATTTCTAACACACACACATGTGGGGCTGCTCACAACTGCCTATAACTACAATTTGAGGAAACCATCTCCTCTGGCCTCCAAGGACACCTGCATTCACACGCCCTCCCTCCCATCCCTCAACATTATCAAAAATAAGGGCTGGAGAGATGACTTAGAGGTTAAGAGCACTTGATGCTCTTGGAGAGGCCTGGATTGGGTTTTTAGTACCTATGTGGTGGCTCACCACTGTGTAACTCCAGTTCTAGGGCATCTAACATCGTCTTCTGGCCTCTGAGGGCACTGCATGTTCATAACATACATACATACATACAATACAGGTCAGACACTCCTACACATGAAAGTAAATCTTAACTAATACCACCACTGAAAAAGTATAGGAAAGAAGATGTTAAATTTGAAACCAGCATGTATTACATAGTGAGATCCTGTCTCAAAACAAGCAAGGCTATCCATCCTCCTGTCTTAGCCTTCTTTGTGGGGATTATAGGCTTCCTATAAGCTGCATTTGTATCCTCTTTTACACTTTTTTTAAAAATAATTTATTTAACTTTATTTTAAGTGCACTGGTATGAAGGTTGTTACAGACAACTGTGAACTGCCATGTGGGTGCTGGGAATTGAACCCAGGTCCTCTCGAGGAGCAGTCAGTGCTCTTAACTGCTGAGCCATCTCGCCAGCCCCCCATCTTTTTTTTTTTTTAACTTAGAAGAGTAAGTCAAACATGGTGACACATGCCTTTAGTCCCAGCACTTGGCAGATCTCTGTGAGTTCAAGGCCAGCCTGATCTACATAGTGAGCTCCAGGACTACATAAAGAAAAATGTCTCCTAAAAGAAAGAGAAAGAAAGAAAGGAAGGAAGGAAAAAAGGAAAGAGAGAAAGAGAAAGGGAAGAACGTACTCATCATTACCCTCAATAAGTTTCTATGTATCTTCATTCACTAGCCAACCATCCTATGCAGGAGGCTGGAGAGATGGCTCCGAGGTTCAAAGCACTAGCTGCTCTTCAGAGACCCAGGTTTAAAGAACAACACAGCAGCATACAACCATCTGTTTTCCAGAGGATCAGATGCCCTCTTCTAGCCTCTGAGGCGGCAATCCTCTTGTCTCAGCCTTCCAGGGAAGATAGGCCTAAAGCACCATACCCAGGAATCACATCTTCTGTGTGTGCACATTCAATGTAGAACTTGGCAGAGGCATACTAATAAAAAGTGTTATGAAGAGGAAACAAGCTCCACCGGGAGTAGAAGCCAGGAGCAAATCCAGCCCTGGGAGCCAACCCAGTCCTGGGACACTGGCAGACCAGGATTGAGCCAACGACCTAACTCAGAGTCCGCGTCCTCCACCGGAACTGGAGTGGGAATGTACCAGTTACCTAAGACACAGAGTGAACAGAAGCCAGGAGCAAACCCAGTTCTGGGACATGAATGGATCTGGATTGAACCAGTGACCAGATCCAGAGTCAGTGATCACACTAGAACAGGTCTAACTCCAAGCCAGGGACTTCTGCAAGAGGAGATCCAGACCAAGATTTATAGAAACAGATCAAAGCCAGCAGACTAGACCAAAGTAGGCCTGAGACAGCAAACTCCAAGGGAGCAGACCAAAGCACAGGAGCACTGAGCTACCTCCAGGAACAGGAATAACCAACGGGGTAACTAGAACTGTGACACTGACTGTACCATGAGGCACAACCATCTGAGCTTTGGACTCACTGGCACCTAGAAGATTATTCAACAGAATCTCAGACAGCACCAACCACACCTATTAGAGGAAAAGATGAGTAGAAAAGGTAAGATCACAAGCTACACCACAAAGAGCAACACAATACCAGTGAAACCCAAAGACCCTACAAAAGTAAGACCTGAAAAACCAAATATGTATGACCCAGAAGAAAATGATCTAAAAAATAACCACAAGAAAATATATGAAATTCTTAAAAGATGAATTGAGAAATTACCTTAAAGAAATGGAAGAAAAAACAAACAAAAAATTGGAAGATATCAGCAAATCACTTAAAGAAAACCAAGAAAAAGAACTAAAATATATAACAGAAACTATTCAGGACTTGAAAACTGAGATAGAAAAAATAAAGAAAACACAAGCCGAAGGAATTATAGAAACAGAAATCATGAGAAAAAGAGCAGGAACCACAAATGCAAGTACGAACAACAGAATACAAGAAATGGAAGAATCTCAAGTGCGGAAGGTAAAATAGAGGAAATAGACTCATCAGTTAAAGAAAACATTAAATCTAACAAAAGCTTAACCCAAAATATCCATGAAATATGGGACAACATAAAAAGGCCAAATTTTAGAATAATAGGTATAGAAGAAGAAGAAAGTCAACTCAAAGGCACAGAAAATTTATTTAACAAAATCATAGAAGAAAAATTTTCCCTACCTAAAGAAAGATATGCCTATGAAGATACAAGAAGCTTACAGAACACCAAATAGACTGGATCCAAAAAAAAGTCCTCTCGCCACATAATAATCAAAACACTAAACATACAGAGTAAAGAAAGAATATTAAGAGCTTCAAAGGAAAAAGGCCAAGTAACATATAAAGGTAGACCTATCAGAATTACACCTGACTTCTCAGTGGAGACAATGAAAGCCAGAAGGTCACGGTCAAGCATTATGCAGACATTGAGAGACCACAGTTGCCAACCCATGCTACTATAACCAGCAAAACTGTCGATCACCATAGAAGGACAAAACAAGATATTCCATGACAAGTCTAGATTTCACCAATACCTAGCCATAAACCCAGCCCTACACAAAATAATAGAAGGAAAACTCCAGCCCCAGGAAGATGGCTACACCAACAAAAACAGACACATTTGATGATCTCATTACAGCAAATCCCGAAGAAGAAAAAAATGCACAAAATAACATCACCAACGATGAAAACCAAATTAACAGGAGATAGCAAACACTGGTCATTAATATCCCTTTAATGTAATTGGATTCAACTCACCCATAAAGGCACAGGCTAACAGATTGGATACAAAAACAGAATCCATCCCTCTTCTGCATACAAGAAACGCATCTCAACCTCAAAGACAGACATTGTCTCAAAGTAAAAGGTTGGGAAAAAATATACCAATCAAATGGACCTAAGAAACAAGCAGGTGTAGCTATCCTAATATCTAACAAAATAGACTTCAAGCTAAAATCAGTCAAAAGAGACAAAGAAGGACATTTCATATTAGTCACAGGAAAAATCCATCAAGAGAAAATTTCAATACTGAACACTTATGCTCCAAATACAAGGGCACCTTCATATGTCAAAGAAACACTTCTAAAGCTTAAATCATATATTAAACCCCACACACTGATAGTGGGAGACTTCAACACTGCCCTCTCACCACTGGCCAGGTCAATCAGACAAAAAATGAACAGAGAAATAAGAGAACTAACAGATGTTATGACTCAAAGGGACTTAACAGACATCTATAGAATATTCCATCCAAACAGAAAAGAATATACCTTCTTCTCAGCACCTCATGGAACCTTCTCAAAAATTGACCACATACTCGGTAACAAAACAAACCTCAACAAATATAAAAAAAATTGGAATAACCCAATGTACCTTATCAGATCACCATGCTTTAAAACTAGAAGTCAACAGCAATACCAATTCCAGAAAACCCACAAACACATGGAAATTAAACAGTGCTCATCTGAATCATCAATGGGTCAAAGAAGAAATAAAAGGGGAAATTAAAGACTTCCTAAAATTCAATGAAAATGACGACACAACATACCCAAATTCAGGGGACACAATGAAAGCAATGTTAAGAGGCAAGTTCATAGCACTAAATGCACATAAAGAAGCTGGAAAAATCCCATCCCACACTAGTGAATTAACAGAACAATTGAAAACTTTAGAACAAAAAGAAGCAAACTCACCAAAAGAGAACTAGACAGCAGGAAATAATCAAACTGAGAGCTGAAATCAACAAAATAGAAACAAAGAAAACAATACAAAGAATCAATGAGACAAAGAGTTGGTTCTTCAAGAAAATCAACAAAATAGACAAACCTTTATCTGAACTAACCAAAAGGCAGAGAGAGAATATCCAAATTAACAAAATCAGAAATGAAAAGGGGGACATAACAACAGACAGGGAGGAAATACAGAGGATCATCAGGTCATATTTTGAAAACCTGTACTCCACAAATTGGAAAACTTAAAGAAAATGAACAACTTTCTGGATAAATATCACTTACCAAAATTAAATCAAGACCAGATAAGCAAATTAAATAGACCTATAACTGCTGAAGAAATAGAAACAGTCATCAAAGTCTCCCAACCAAGCCGGGCGGTGGTGGCGCACGTCTTTAATCCCAGCACTCGGGAGGCAGAGGCAGGTGGATCTCTGTGAGTTCGAGGCCAGCCTGGTCTACAAGAGGTAGCTCCAGGACAGGCTCCAAAGCCACAGAGAAACCCTGTCTCGAAAAACCAAAAAAAAAAAAAAGTCTCCCAACCAAAAAAAGCCCAGGACCAGATGGTTTCAGCTCAGAATTCTACAAGACTTTCAAAGAGGAACTAATACCAATACTCCTCAAATTATTCCACACAACAGAAACAGAGGGAACATTGCCAAACTCTTTTCATGAGGCTACAATTACCCTGATACCCAAACCACAGAAAGACAATACTAAGAAAGAGAATTACAGACCAATCTCACTCATGAACATCGATGCAAAAATACTAAATAAAATACTAGCAAATAGAATCCAAGAACACATCAGAACCATCATCCACCATGACCAAGTCGGCTTCATCACACAGATGCAGGGATGGTTCAACATACGAAAATCTGTCAATGTAATCCATCATATAAACAAGCTGAAAAATAAAACCACATGATCACCTCATTAGATGCTGAAAAAGCATTTAACAAAATACAACATCCCTTCATGATAAAGGTCTTGGAGAGAACAGGGATACAAGGAACATACCTAAACATAATTAAGGCAATAGACAGCAAGCCAACAGCCAACATCAAACTAAATGGAGAGAAACTCCCAGCGATTCCGCTGAAATCAGGAACAAGACAAGGTTGTCCACTCTCTCCATACCTATTCAATATAGTTCTTGAGGTCCTAGCTAGAGCAATAAGACACCAAAGAGAGATCAAGGGGATACAAATTGGAAAAGAAGAAGTCAAACTCTCACTGTTTGCTGATGATATGATAGTTTACATGAGTGATCCCAAAAATTCTACCAAGGAACTTCTACAGCTCATAAACACATTCAGCAATGTAGCAGGATACAAGATTAACTCAAAAAAATCAGTAGCCCTCCTGTACACAGATGATAAAAGGGCTGAGGAAGAAATCAGAGAATCAACACCTTTCACAATAGGCACAAATGGCATAAAATACCTCAGAGTAACTCTAACCAAACAAGTGGAAGACTTGTATGACAAGAACTTAAAATCTTTGAAGAAAGAAATTGAAGAAGACACCAGAAAATGGAAAGACCTCCCATGCTCTTGTGTAGGCAGAATTAATATAGTAAAAATGGCAATCCTACTGAAAGCATTCTACAGATTCAACGCAATGCCCATTAAAATCCCAACAAAATTCTTCAAAGACCTTGAAAGAATGGTACTCAACTTCATTTGGAAAAGCAAAAACCCAGGATAGCCAAAACATTCCTGGGCAACAAAAGAACATCTGGAGGCATCACAATCCCTGACTTCAAACTATACTATAGAGCCACAGTACTGAAAACAGCCTGGTACTGGCATAAGAACAGATAGGAGGACCAATGGAACTGAATAGAAGACCCAGATATCAATCCACACATCTTTGAACACCTGATATTTGATAAAGAAGCAAAAACTATCAAATGGAAAAAAGAAAGCATATTCAACAAGTGATGCTGGCATAACTGGATATCAACATGTAGAAAAATGAAAATAGACCCATATATATCATCATGTACAAAACTCAAATCCAAATGGATCAAAGACCTCAATATAAAGTCAGCCACACTGAACCTTATAGAAGAGAAAGTGGGAAGTACACTTGAACGCATTGGCATAGGGAACCACTTCCTAAATAGAACCCCAGCAGCACAGACACTGAGAGAAACAATTAATAAATGGGACCTCCTGAAACTGAAAAGCTTCTGTAAAGCAAAGGACACGGTCAACAAGACAACATGACAGCCTACAGAATGGGAAAAGATCTTCACTAACCCCACATCAGACAGAGGTATGATCTCCAAAATATACAAAGAACTCAAGAAATTGGACACCAAAAGATCACATAATCCAATAAAAAAAATGGAGTACAGACCTAAAACAGAGAACTCTCAACAGAGGAATCTAAAATGGCTGAAAGACACTTAGGGAAATGTTCAACATCCTTAGTCATCAGAGAAATGCAAATCAAAACAACTCTGAGATTCCATCTTACACCTGTAAGAATGGCCAAGATCAAAAACACTGATGACAACTTATGCTGGAGAGGCTGTGGAGAAAAGGGAACACTTCTGCATTGCTGGTGGGAATGCAAGCTGGTAGGTACAACCCCTTTGGATGTCAGTGTGGCGATTTCTCAGAAAATTAGGAAACGACCTTCCTCAAGACCCAGTAATACCACTTTTGGGTATATATCCAAAGGATGCTCAATCGTGCCATAAGGACATGTGCTCAACTATGTTCATAGCAGCTTTGTTTGTCATAGCCAGAACCTGGAAACAACCTAAAGGCCCCTCGATTGAAGAATGGATAAGGAAAATGTGTTCCCTTTATACAATGTAGTACTACACAGCAGAAAAAAATAACAACAGCTTGTATTTTGCAGGAAAATGGATGGAGCTAGAAAGCATTATTTTGAGTGAGGTAACCCAGACACAGAAACACAATCATCACATGTACTCACTCATAGGTGGTTTATAAACAGAAAGCAAAGAAAACCAGCCTATAAACCACAATCCCAGAGATCTTAGACAACAATATAGACACTAAGAGAGACTTACATAGATATAATCTACATGGGAAGTAGAAAGTAAAAAGACACAATCACCTGAGTAAATTGGGAGCATGGGGACCTTGGTGGATGGTTGAAGGGGGGAGAGGAGAGGCAGGGAGGGGAACAGAGCAAAATGTAGAGCTCAATAAATATCATGGAAAAAAATAAATAATAATAAAAAAAAGTAAATTTTTTTAAAGATTTATTTATTTATTTTGTGTACACAGTGTTCAGCCTCCTTGTATGCCTGCAGGCCAGAAGAGGGTAGAAGACCTCATTACAGATGGTTGTGAGCCACCATGTGGTTGCTGGGAATTGAACTCAGGACCTCCGGAAGAGCAGTCAGTGCTCTTAACCTCTGAGCCATCTCTCCAGCCCTAAGTAAATTTTTTTAAAAAGTGCTATGAAAACATTAGATAACAATGAAATTGCTGCTGGACTTCCTAAACATTTACTTATTTTGGGTGTGTTGAGACACATAGCTTGGGCTGTCCTAGAACTTAAGACCTTCCTGATTCAGCTGGGTATTGGAACTATGAATGTGCACTCACATAGTTGAGTCTGAACTTCCCAAATGTGTCCTTGTTTTGAGATAAGGTCTCATTCTATAGCACAGCTGGCTTTGAACTCTCAAGAATCCACTCTCAGTTTCCCTAGTCCTGGATACCGATGCTCCTTTGGAGCTTTCCAATTCGAAGCAGTTTTTGTGACAAACATCCGGAGTGTTCACTTTGCTACTTCATCTCTTATACCAGGTGACTTACCGTGCATAATCCTGGGGGGAGATCAGAAACTTCTCTTTCATCTGAGCGTTGGCCTTGTTCTCCCACCAGAATTTGTTGGTGGCTTTCTTATGCTCTGGGCTGAGAACGTAGAGGAAGAGTAATCTTAGCAAGGCAGTAGGATAGTAAAATAGTACTGGCTATCAGAGCATTAGGTAAGTAATGCAGGCTGGCATCTGGGTTGCTTCCTTGGACAGGCAGACAAAAGAATATTATTTATTACCAACCTCTTCAAGATCTCAATCTCGGGATTCCTTTCCTCCAATGGAGTGAGATGGAGGGAGGAAGGAGAGCAGCTTTTCTATCAAGACGGTGGTAGTGAGTGCTAAGACCTCCTAAGCTGCAAGCTTGGCAATCCATCTACCCCAATTAAGTCACAAAGGCGACCTTCCTCTCCTCAGTTCCAACTTTCCCTCCCACAGTATGTACATCTCTGCGTGTGTACGGGGGAGGCGGGTGTTCCCCAGATGTCACCTGGCCAGATGTTCCAGCAGACCCCCGTGCAGCACTGTCAGGTTTCCGTGGCTCAGGTGTTTTCGCACTTCGCGGCCACAGCAGGGACACCAACAGCACCGATCGTGCTCGGGGACATAGCGCTCTATCTGGGCGGCACGGACGGCCTTGCGGGCGGCTTCCACCTGCAGGACAGAAGCCAGCCCAGCTAGGACCCTGAAACCACAGCCTGCGGGCCCTCGAGCCCGGCCCGCATCCCTGGCCTCCTCCAGCCTCGCTTCCGCACCTGTGGTAAAAGCCGCTCCAGAGCCCCCTTCAACTGCCGCTGGTGCTTGCGGCTATAGACGTGTCCGCGACCACAGAAGAAAGTTTGGCGACACAGAGGACATCGCTGCGGTGGCGCCATGGACCCAGGACCCGCTAGCACCTCCACCACCAGCCGGCTTGTCACCACCCACTGACCCCTGACCCACCCGGGGCGGGACGGGGCGGGGCGAATCCGGGAGCGCTCAGTCCCCTCTAGAGGTTGTAGGCGGTACTGCAATTCGTCCTGCGGCTGCGCAGACTATTCACTACCTCGCCCTTCCCACGTGCACGCAGAAAACCGAGCAGAATCAGTGGCATCCCAGATGTCCTGCGGCTTGTGAAAGAACTCCGTGTGTATACACGGGACAGGCTCCACTCCAGTTAGGACCTCGGACTATCACAGGGCGCACACTGTGTCCCCGAGCTTTGTGTTAACGACCTTACTGAATCCTCAGGTTGACGATTTGTAGTTTGGCATTATTGGCATTTTTACTCGTGAGAAAGATGTGGCATGTAAGAAATGAAGACCTCTGAGGAAGGCTGCAGAGGTGTTCAGCTTCAGAGTCAGCATCAGCATCCAGTTTCCCTGAAGCCTGCCGGAGAACAGATCCAAGTGATTGTGATCTAGTTACAGCCATTCCACAGGAGTGTTGACTTTCTGGTGGTAATTACTCCTTAATCTTTAAAAGTGCTCCGAAGTAGAACAGCCTTTGTAAGCCACTTCTCCCAGCATTGGCTTGGTAGTCTAATTCCTTGATCTCTAATGCTTAAAGTGAATCCTGCTCTAACAACCCTGCAAGAATTCTCACATGTCGGGGTTCGATGGACGACTCAGCAGGTAAGATCACCAACTGCTCTTCTCGAAGATGCTGGTTATATTCCCAGCACCCACATGGCAGCTCACATCCGTCTGTAACTCCAGTTACAGGACACCCTCACACAGGCATACATGCAGGCAAACACCAACGAACATCAAATAAAAATAAATTAAAAAGGTGGAAAAAAAAAGAATTCTCGTATGTCATATGCCACCCTAGGAATGTGTTTCCTCGTTTGTTCCAAAGCTGCTCAAAGTAGTCTACACAGTCTGCCCCAATTACTATGAACGTCCTGGATCTCTGCAGTTTGGTTTATGAAAGTATTTGCCTGCTAGTCGTCACCACCAAGTGTTTCTTTCCCACTTGAACTAGGTTTGTGAAGCCGACTGTAACCCCCCACCCAATATTACTCTAGGTTGAAATAGCTGTTTCTTGTCTCCTGGAGAAGCAGGCAGGTCAAACTCCGCCTTACAGGGAAAAAAAAAAAAAGCCCTGAGCTTGCCCCAAGATCAGGCCACCCAGGAAAGCATCCCCCCTCCCTATATAAAGCCAGCCTCCTGCTCCGTGCTTTGCTACTTCTCACGCGGCAGGGGCAGCCGCCATCTTGTATCCTTTCCCAATGAACCTCATGCATGAGGTTTGTTGTGCAGTGTGACTTTGTAGTATTCCTTGTCTCCCGACTGCCAGATTACCTTTCCCTTCAGAGCTGCAACACTTGGACTGGTGAAATCTTTCCCTTTCCTGTAACACCAAACAGTGACCTATCTCCCAGGGAATGAAACCACCAAGCTAAAGCCAGAAGGTGCACTCTCTTTTACTCAGTCCCACAGCCACTCTGCAACGAGCTGTCTTATCCACTGGACGCCTGAGTGGTTTAAAACCAGCCTCCATTTTTATTCACACAGCATATCTCCTTCACATCCTTGTTTTTTTTTTTTTTTGGTTTTGTTTTTTGTTTTGTTTTGTTTTGTTTTCCGAGACAGGGTTTCTCTGTGTAATAGTCCTGGCTGTCCTGGAACTCAGAGATCCACCTGCCTCTGCTTCCCGAGTGCTGGGATTAAAGGTGTGCATCACCACCACCCGGCTTTCACATTCTTTCTTTTCCTATTTAGAGTCAGGTAAAATTTGTTTTGTTTTGTGTTTATTTTTTTGAAACAGGACCTGGTAGCATAGGCTGGTCTCATTCTTGCTGGGTTGGAACACTTCTACCCTGCTGGTGGGAATGCAAGCTGGTACAACCCCTATGGATGTCAGTGTGGCGATTTCTCAGAAAATTAGGAAACAACTTTCCTCAAGACCCAGTAATACCACTTTTGGGTATATATCCAAAGGATGCTCAATCGTGCCACAAGGACATGTGGTCAACTATGTCCATAGCAGCTTTGTTTGTCATAGCCAAAAACTGGAAACAACCTAAAGGCCCCTCGATCGAAGAATGGATAAAAAAAAATGTGGTACATTTACACAATGGAGTACTACACAGCAGAAAAAATAATGACAGCTTGAATTTTGCAGGAAAATGGATGGAGCTAGAAAGCATTATTTTGAGTGAGGTAACCTAGACACAGAAAGACAATTATCACATGTACTCACTCATAGGTGGTTTTTAAACATAAGGCAAAGAAAGCCAGCCTACAAACCACAATCCCAGAGAACTTAGACAACAATGCGGACACTAAGAGAGACTTACATAGATCTAATCTACATGGGAAGTAGAAATTAGAAAAAGACAAGATCCCCTGAGTAAATTGGGAACATGGGGACCTTGGGGGAGGATTGAAGAGGGAAGGGAAGAGACAGGGAGGGGAGCAGAGAAAAATGTAAAGCTCAATAAATATCAATAAAGTAAAATATATATATTAAAACTATGCTTTCTTCTTTCCATTGATATTTTTTGCTTCTTTATCAAAGATCAGGTGTTAGAAAATGTGTGGATTGATATACAGGTCTTCTGTTCGGTTCCACTGGTCCTCCTGTCTGTTCTTATGCCAATACCAGGCTGTTTTCAGTACTGTAGCTCTGTAGTAGAGCTTGATCATTTTCATTTTTGAAGTTTTACTTTTTTATTTTTATATATTTTGTTTGTGTACCATGTCTGTGAAGTCCCCTTTGAGGCCCGAAGAGGGTACTAAATTCCCTGGGACTGGAGTTACAGAGGTTGTGAGGTGTTTTGTGGGTATAGGGACTTGAACTCAAGTCCTCTAGAAAATCAGCCAGTGTGTTTAGCTGCTGAGCTGTGTCTCCAGAACCTCTTTCACTTTCTAAAACTTTATCATTTTTTTTGTATGTGTATGTGTGCATGCGCACATGCATGCATATGCATGCAGGTCAGAGGACAATCTGAGATACATGGGAAGAGCCTAAGAGCCTGTCTTAAAAAACAAAACAACAGTGAAACAAAAAACTGTCATGATAACATACACCTATAATCCTAGACTTGGAGGAATAGCCAAGATGATCAGGAGAGCATGTGTGCATACTCACATGCTCTTGCTCACGCTCTTTGTCTCTCACACACTAAATAAACAAAAGTAAAACAGTCAGGTTTTACTAAACCAGGTGGTGGTGACACACGCCTTTGATCCCAGCACTCTGGAGGCAGAGGCGAGCGGACCTCTGAATTCGAAGCCAGTCTGGTGTACAGAGTGAGTTCTAAGACAGCCAGGGCTGTTATATAGAGAAACCCTGTCCTGGGAAACCAAACCCAAAACAAAACAAAACCCAATCAACTAAACACACACATACAAACAAGCCAGCAAAGAGATAGCACCCACTCCGTAAGGTATGGGGGTGTATTAAATCCAAAAGCACACATGTAAAAACAGTCTTCGAATTCAGAGGTCCGCTCGCCTCTGCCTCCAGAGTGCTGGGATCAAAGGCGTGTGTCACCACCACCTGGTTTAGTAAAACCTGACTGTTTTACAATGACATCTGATCTGATTGAGCATCCCAGTCATTAGTGCACCAGACTATGACCTTTCCATGATCTTATTTAGTTCTCAAATCAAATATCCACTTTATTTCATTATCCTCATTTTACATATCGAGTAAACAGCCTTAGAAATATTAAGAAAGCTTATGCCCAAAGCATAGCTCAACTCAGGGCAGGTTATCTACTGAGACAGCCAAGAGGGGTGTCCAAGACAGAATAAAAACGTTGCTAAGCAACATGTAGATCCAAGCCATCAGTAGGAGTCATCCATCCAAGACTAAAAGTAGATCCAGGCCATGATTAGTCCATCAGCCTCCTGGAACAGTGACATCACAGTGAACAGTAAAACAGCTCCCCTTTATTTAGCTCCCATTAAGAACCAGGTTTACGGTGGCGGCACACGCCTTTAATCCCAGCACTCAGGAGGCAGGGGCAGGTGGATCTCTGTGAGTTCGAGGCCAGCCTGGTCTACAAGAGCTAGTTCCGGGACAGGCTCCAAAGCTACAGAGAAACCCTGTCTTGAAAAACCAAAAAAAAAAAAAAAACAAAAAACCAGGTTTACACAGAATCAGCTGACCCGAGATAGTGAGAGATCACTGACTCTGGACTGACAACTGGGGAACTTGCCTAGGACTGAACTAGACCCCCTGAGTACAGGTGACAATGGTGTGGCTTGGGCAGTGCATGGGGACACTGGCAGTGGGACCAGGATCTAACTCTAATGTATGAACTGACTTTGTGGAGCCATTCTCTATGGAGAGATACCTTGCTCCACCCAGGCACAGACTGGGGGGATGGGGTGGAGCCTTGATCCTGCCTCAACAAGGTGATGGGACAGGGTTAGTTGACTTCCCAGGAAAGGTCTTACCCTCTCTTAAGGAGCAGATGGGGAGGGGAGAGAAGGGAAGGAGAACTGGGATTGGTATTTAGAAAATAAATAGATAAATAAATAAACAAGTAAATAAAATTAATTATAAAGAAAAAGACCCAGGTTTTGTGCTAGGCACAGTACTGCATCCCATTCCTTTCCCAGGCTAAGAAAGAGGCCTCATTTTCTAAGGTAGGTTTCTAGAATGAGGAAGTAGGATGTTGTTGTAATAAGAGCCGCTTGTTCGTTTCCCAGCTGCGCAGACTTCCAAAATAAACACACAGAAACTGTTTTAATTAAATCACTGTTTGGCCAATTACTTAAGCATATGCTAGCTAGCTCTTACATCTAGAATTAACCCATCTCCATTATTTTATATTTTGCAACGAGGGTTGTGGCCTACAACCACAAGGTTTCAGTGTGTCTGTCTCTAGCGGGGATACATGGCTTCTCCCTTGACTCTGCCTCTTTTCTCCCAGCATTCAGTTTAGTTTTCCCTGCCTACCTCTATTCCCTGTGTACCTCCCCTTTTCTATTTAAATAAAAAAAGGAAGGTTTTTTAACTTTAACATAGTAAAATTACTATAACAAAACAGGTATCAAGCAAGAATTATAGTTACAATATTTATATTTACTTTATCTTTTTTTTTCTTAGGTTTTTCAAGACAGGGTTTCTCTGTGTTGCTTTGGAGCCTGTCCTGGAACTAGCTCTTATAGACCAGGCTGGCCTTGAACTCACAGAGATCCGCCTGCCTCTGCCTTCTGAGTGCTGGGATTAAAGGCATGTGCCACCACCGCCTGGCTTATCTTTTATTATAACTAAGGAAAACTATAACTATAAATTCTTCAACTCCATCAAAACTCCCTAAGTAAACAGGAAGTGCATTGTAAGCAACTTCCAAAACTCTAGAATTGACAGAGACATCTCATTACCTGGACAGTCACCCAGAGTTCTTCTGTACCATTGGGGCATCCATCTTCTGCCTACAGGCCCATAGTATCCAGAAGACATTTCCACGAAGCAAGAAATTTCAAAGACAGTTCTGCCTATATTGGCAGTTTGTCCATCATATTTTTCTGTGTCCTGCAGAATGTTTGGCAGACTCTTTCATGAAGCAGGAACCCCAAAGGACCATCTCATCTTTAGGCAAGTTCAACAGTCATTTCTCTGTGGGTCCTCCATGTCCAGTTCATCAAGCAGTCCAGGCAAGAGCAGTTTCTTGCCCAAATAGCTAACCAACTCCATAAGGAGCCTCTTCAATGCCCATCTTGAAGTTATTGGTGCTACTAGGAACAGATGTGTCTCATTGTCATGAAAAGTCCTAAATTCTTAAAACATTTTAAATACTATATTCTGTAGTCTTTGAAAGGTTTGAAGCATACCTATCTATCTGAAATACATCTCTGTACATCTAAGAAATCTAGCTAACCACAAGCTTCACTATTAAGATGATTATCTATTAACCTATATTTCTTAATTATACATTACATTTTTAAAATGTACAGCCCCTTACATTACATTTTTAAATGAGCTGCACAAACACAATACCTTAATCAAGACCAGAAATATACATATAACAAAATTGACCTTAAATTTGTATCAGTAGGGCTGGAGAGATGGCTCAGTGGTTAAGAGCACTGGCTGCTCTTCCAGAGGTCCTGAGTTCAATTCCCAGCAACCACATGGTGGCTCACAACCATCTGTAATGAGATCTGGCGCCCTCCTCTGGTGTGTGGGCATACATGGAGAGAGAATGTTGTATACATAATAAATAAATAAATCTAAAAAAAATTTTATCAGTAAACCAAGATCCATGCCAATGCAAATCTCCATAGCAGTAGGATGTACTGGAGAGTGGACAACCAGCAAGGAGGGCAAAGGAAAGATGAAGTGGGACCACCTCATGCAGCCAGCTGCAGGACCTGCGAGTCCTGTGGTGGACCCATTCTCAGAAGGCAGTCATGCCCATGGGAGTCCCTGGGAGGGGGCTTCTGTCATCTCCAGGGTGGGGAACCGTGGGACAAGACAGGTGGATCAGTTCAAGGGAGATGGGGCTCTTGAGTGCACACCGACTATCTGGGAGCCTAATAAGCCTTAAACTCCACACATCCTTTTATTACTGTTTATGTATTTACTTATAGACAGAGTTAAGTCTTGGTTGACTTTAAACTCACTACTCAGCAGATGACCTTGAACTCCTGATGATCTTGCTTCCACCTCCAGAAGGCTGAGATTACAGGTGTGGACCACCAATTTACATGGTTCTGCAGATCAAGCTCAGGTGCTCATGGCCCACCAACAGAGCCATATCCTGTACCTCTATCCCACCCCAGCACTTTTTTTCTTTTGTGACAAGAGTCTCACTTTGTAGCCCACACTGGCTACAACCAGAACCTTTAGCAGTCTGCCTGCCTTAATCTCCCAGGTACCATGATTACAAGCATGAGTCACTATACCTGGCCTGGCACTTTTGTTTTGTTTTGTTCTGTTTTGTTTCCAGAGACAAGCTTTCCCTATGTAACAGTCATGGCTGTCCTGGAACTTGCTTTGTAGACCAACCTGGCCTCGAACTCACAGATTCACCTGCCTCTGTCTCCCAAGTGCTGGGATTAAAGGCCTGCACCACCATCACCTAGCTCTGACACCTTTTAAAAACATTTTTTGCCGGGCGGTGGTGGTGCACACCTTTAATCCCAGCACTCGGGAGGCAGAGGCAGGCGGATCTCTGTGAGTTTGAGGCCAGCCTGGTCTACAAGAGCTAGTTTCAGGACAGGCTCCAAAGCTACAGAGAAACCCTATCTCGAAAAACCAAAAAAAAAACAAAAACAAAACATTTTTATTGGAGAAATGACTTAGTTGTTATGAGCATTTCCTGTTCTTTCAGAAGGCCAGGATGTGATTCCCAGCACCCACCTTGAGTGACTTACCACCTCCCGTCATTTTAGTTCCAGCGGGACTCAACACCTCTGGCCTCTGTAGGCACTTGGACAAATGTGAACACACACACACACATAAATTAAAAATAAAAGCATTCCATTTGTTGCTTGTGTTATGTGCACAAATGCTACAGCATGCAGGTGGAGCTGGGGCCAACTTCAGAGGGAGTCACCTCATCTTCGATTATGGAATCGGGCTGTGTAGTAAGGGCTTTTGCCCACTGAGCTACTCTTAGGCCCTATTCTTTTTCCTTATCTCCTGGCTCCTACCTATTGCCCTCAGATCCGGGCAGGGGGGTCAGTTCGCTCTACCTTTTTTTTAAGATATCTTTTTTTTTTGCTTTTTTTTTTAAATTTACACTTCCTCCCCTTCTCCCTTTCCCCTCACGCTCCCCCACTAACCCTCCTCCCTCCAACTCCATCCTTAAAAGAGGGCAGGGTATCCTGCCCTGTGGGGAGTCCAAGGCCCAACCCCCTCCATCTTGGCCTAGGAAGGTGTGTATCCAAATAGACTAGGGTCCCAAAAAGCCAATACATGCAGAAGAGACAGGTCCCAGTGCCATTATTGATGGCTTCTCAGTCGGCCCCCATTGGCAGCCACATTCAGAGAATCGGGTTAGATCACATGCTCATTCAGTCCCAGTCCAGCTGGATTTGGTGAGCTCCCATTAGATCAGGCACACTGTTTCAGTGGGTGGACCAACCCCTCGAGGTCCTGACTTCCTTGCTCATCTTCTCCCTCCTTCTGCTCTTCAAAAGGATCCTTGGGAGCGCAGTCCATTGCTCTGATGTGGATGTGGGTCTCTGTCTCTATCTCTATCCATTGCACGAAATTTCTTTTCTTTTCTTTTTTTTCCAGGTTCTTTGTTTCATTTTATTTTTTTTCCATCATATTTATTGAGCTCTACATTTTTCTCTGCTCCCCTCCTTGCCACTCCCCTCCCTCCTTCAACCCTTCCCCAATGTCCCTATGCTCCCAATTTACTCACGGCATCTTGTCTATTTATACTTTCTACTTCCCATGTAGATTAGATCTATGTAAGTCTTTCTCAGTGTCCGCATTGTTGTCTAAGTTCTCTGGGATTGTGGTTTGTAGGCTGGTTTTCTTTGCCTTATGTTTAAAAACCACCTTATGTTTAAAAAACTATGAGTGATTACATGTGATAATTGTCTTTCTGTGTCTGGGTTATCTCACTCAAAATAATGCTTTCTAGCTCCATCCATTTTCCTGCAAAATTCAAGCTGTCGTTATTTTTTCTGCTGTGTAGTACTCCATTGTATAAAGGGAACACATTTTTCTTATCCATTCTTCGATCGAGGGGCATTTAGGTTGTTTCCAGTTTTTGGCTATGACAAACAAAGCTGCTATGAACATAGTTGAGCACATGTCCTTATGGCACGATTGAGCATCTTTTGGATATACACCCAAAAGTGGTATTACTGGGTCTTGAGGAAGGTTGTTTCCTAATTTTCTGAGAAATCGCACACTGACATCCACAGGGGTTGTACCAGCTTGCATTCCCACCAGCAATGCAGAAGTGTTCCCTTTTCTCCACAACCTCTCCAGCATAAGTTGTCATCAGTGTTTTTGATCTTGGCCGTTCTTACCCATGTAAGATGGAATCTCAGAGTTGTTTTGATTTGCATTTCTCTGAAGACTAAGGATGTTGAACATTTCCTTAAGTGTCTTTCAGCCATTTTAGATTCCTCTGTTGAGAGTTCTCTGTTTAGGTCTGTACTCCATTTTTTTTTTATTGGATTATGTGATCTTTTGGTGTCCAATTTCTTGAGTTCCTTGTATATTTTGGAGATCAGACCTCTGTCTGTTGTGGGGTTAGTAAAGATCTTTTCCCATTCTGTAGGCTGTTCTTTTGTCTTGTTGACTGTGTCCTTTGCTTTACAGAAGCTTCTCAGTTTCAGGAGTCCCATTTATTAATTGTTTCTCTCAGTGTCTGTGCTGCTGGGGTTCTATTTAGGAAGTGGTTCCCTGTGCCAATGTGTTGAAGTGTACTTCCCACTTTCTCTTCTATAATGTTCAGTGAGGCTGACTTTATATTGAGGTCTTTGATCCATTTGGACTTGAGTTTTGTACATGGTGATAGATATGGGTCTATTTTCATTTTTCTACATGTTGATATCCAGTTATGCCAGCATCACTTGTTGAATATGCTTTCTTTTTTCCATTTGATAGTTTTTGCTTCTATATCAAATATCAGGTGTTCGAAGATGTGTGGATTGATATCTGGGTCTTCTATTCAGTTCCATTGGTCCTCCTGTCTGTTCTTTTGCCAGTACCAGGCTGTTTTCAGTACTGTGGTTCTGTAGTATATTTGAAGTCAGGGATTGTGATGCCTCCAGATGTTCTTTTGTTACCCAGGATTAGTTTGGCTATCCTGGGTTTTTGCTTTTCCAAATGAAGTTGAGTACCGTTCTTTCAAGGTCTTTGAAGAATTTTGTTGGGATTTTAATGGGCATTGCGTTGAATCTGTAGATTGCTTTCGGTAGGATTGCCATTTTTACTATATTAATTCTACCTACCCAAGAGCATGGGAGGTCTTTCCATTTTCTGGTGTCTTCTTCAATTCCTTTCTTCAAAGATTTTTTTTTAAATAAATTTATTTATTTATTATGTATACAGAGTTCTGCCTGCATGTATGCCTGCAGGCCAGAAGAGGGCATCAGATCTCGTTACAGGTGGTTATGAGTCACTATGTGGTTGCTGGGAAGTGAACTCGGGACCTCTGGAAGAGCAGTCACTGCTCTTAACGACTGAGCCATCTCTCCAGTCCTCTTTCTTCAAAGATTTTAAGTTCTTGTCATACAAGTCTTCCACTTGTTTGGTTAGAGTTACTCTGAGGTATTTTATGCCATTTGTGCCTATTGTGAAGGGTGTTGATTCTCTGATTTCTTCCTCAGCCCTTTTATCATCTGTGTATAGGAGGGCTACTGATTTTTTTGAGTTAATCTTGTATCCTGCTACATTGCTGAATGTTTGTATGAGCTGTAGAAGTTCCTTGGTAGAATTTTTGGGATCACTTATGTAAACTGTCATATCATCAGCAAACAGTGAGAGTTTGACTTCTTCTTTTCCAATTTGTATCCCCTTGATCTCTCTTTGGTGTCTTATTGCTCTAGCTAGGACCTCAAGAACTATATTGAATAGGTATGGAGAGAGTGGACAACCTTGTCTTGTTCCTGATTTCAGCAGAATCGCTGGGAGTTTCTCTCCATTTAGTTTGATGTTGGCTGTTGGCTTGCTGTCTATTGCCTTAATTATGTTTAGGTATGTTCCTTGTATCCCTGTTCTCTCCAAGACCTTTATCATGAAGGGATGTTGTATTTTGTTAAATGCTCTTTCGGCATCTAATGAGATGACCATGTGGTTTTTATTTTTCAGCTTGTTTATATGGTGGATTACGTTGACAGATTTTCGTATGTTGAACCATCCCTGCATCTGTGTGATGAAGCCGACTTGGTCATGGTGGATGATGGTTCTTGGATTCTATTTGCTAGTATTTTATTTAGTATTTTTGCATCGATGTTCATGAGTGAGATTGGTCTGTAATTCTCTCTTAGTATTGTCTTTCTGTGGTTTGGGTATCAGGGTAATTGTAGCCTCATGAAAAGAGTTTGGCAATGTTCCCTCTGTTTCTGTTGTGTGGAATAATTTGAGGAGTATTGGTATTAGTTCCTCTTTGAAAGTCTTGTAGAATTCTGAGCTGAAACCATCTGGTCCTGGGCTTTTTTGGTTGGGAGACTTTTGATGACTGTTTCTATTTCTTCAGCAGTTATAGGTCTGTTTAATTTGCTTATCTGGTCTTGATTTAATTTTGGTAGGTGATATTTATCCAGAAAGTTATCCATTTCCTTTAAGTTGTCCAATTTTGTGGACTACAGGTTTTCAAAATATGACCTGATGATCCTCTGTATTTCCTCCCTGTCTGTTGTTATGTCCCCGTTTTCATTTCTGATTTTGTCAATTTGGATATTCTCTCTCTGCCTTTTGGTTAGTTTGGATAAAGGTTTGTCTATTTTGTTTGATTTTCTCCAAGAACCAACTCTTTGTCTCATTGATTCTTTGTATTGTTTTGTTTCTATTTTGTTGATTTCAGCTCTCAGTTTGAGTATTTCCTGTAGTCTAATTCTCTTAGGTGAGTTTGCTTCTTTTTGTTCTAAAGTTTTCAATTGTTCTGTTAATTCACTAGTGTGGGATTTTTCCAGCTTCTTTATGTAGGCATTTAGTGCTATGAACTTGCCTCTTAACATTGCTTTTATTGCGTCCCATGAATTTGGGTATGTTGTGTGGTCATTTTCATTGAATTTTAGGAAGTCTTTAATTTCCCCTTTTATTTCTTCTTTGATCCATTGATGATTCAGATGAGCACTGTTTAATTTCCATGTGTTTGTGGGTTTTCTGGAATTGGTATTGCTGTTGACTTCTAGTTTTAAAGCATGGTGATCTGATAAGGTATATTGGGTTATTCCAATTTTTTTTATATTTGTTGAGGTTTGTTTTGTTACCGAGTATGTGGTCAATTTTTGAGAACATTCCATGAGGTGCTGAGAAGAAGGTATATTCTTTTCTGTTTGGATGGAATATTCTATAGATGTCTGTTAAGTCCCTTTGAGTCATAACATCTGTTAGTTCTCTTATTTCTCTGTTCATTTTTTGTCTGATTGACCTGACCAGTGGTGAGAGGGCAGTGTTGAAGTCTCCCACTATCAGTGTGTGGGTTTAATATATGATTTAAGCTTTAGAAGTGTTTCTTTGACATATGAAGGTGCCCTTGTATTTGGAGCATAGATGTTCAGTATTGAAATTTTCTCTTGATGGATTTTTCCTGTGACTAATATGAAATGTCCTTCTTTGTCTCTTTTGACTGATTTTAGCTTGAAGTCTATTTTGTTAGATACTAGGATAGCTACACCTGCTTGTTTTTTAGGTCCATTTGATTGGTATATTTTTTCCCAACCTTTTACTTTGAGACGATGTCTGTCTTTGAGGTTGAGATGCGTTTCTTGTATGCAGAAGAGGGATGGGTTCTGTTTTTGTATCCAATCTGTTAGCCTGTGCCTTTTTATGGGTGAGTTGAGTCCATTTACATTAAGAGATATTAATGACTAGCATTTGCTATCTCCTGTTAATTTGGTTTTCATCGTTGGTGATGTTATTTTGTGCGTTTTTTTTCTTCTTCGGGATTTGCTGTAATGAGATCATCAATTGTGTGTGTTTTTGTTGGTGTAGCCATCTTCCTTGGGCTGGAGTTTTCCTTCTATTATTTTGTGTAGAGCTGGCTTTGTGGCTAGGTATTGGTGAAATCTAGATTTGTCATGGAATATCTTGTTTTGTCCTTCTATGGTGATAGAAAGTTTTGCTGGGTATAGTAGCCTGGGCTGGCATCTGTGCTCTCTCAATTTCTGCATAATGCTTGACCATAACCTTCTGGCTTTCGTTGTCTCCACTGAGAAGTCAGGTGTAATTCTGATAGGTCTACCTTTATATGTTACTTGGCCTTTTTCCTTTGCAGCTCTCAATATTCTTTCTTTACTCTGTTTGTTTAGTGTTTTGATTATTATGTGGCGAGAGGACTTTTTTTTGGATCCAGTCTATTTGGTGTTCTGTAAGCATCTTGTATCTTCATAGGCATATCTTTCTTTAGGTAGGGAAAGTTTTCTTCTATGAATAAATTTTTTTTGCCTTTGAGATGACTTTCTTCTCCTTCTATACCTATTATTCTAAGATTTGGCCTTTTTATGTTGTCCCATATTTCATGGATATTTTGGGTTAAGCTTTTGTTAGATTTAATGTTTTCTTTAACTGATGAGTCTATTTCCTCTATTTTACCTTCCGCACTTGAGATTCTTCCATTTCTTGTAGTCTGTTGTTCGTACTTGCATTTGTGGTTCCTGCTCTTTTTCTCATGATTTCTGTTTCTATAATTCCTTCGGCTTGTGTTTTCTTTATTTTTTCTATCTCAGTTTTCAAGTCCTGAATAGTTTCTGTTATATATTTTAGTTCTTTTTCTTGGTTTTCTTTAAGTGATTTGCTGATATCTTCCAATTTTTTGTTTGTTTTTTCTTCCATTTCTTTAACGTAATTTCTCAATTCTTCTTTAAGAATTTCATATATTTTCTTGTGGTTATTTTTTAGATCATTTTCTTCTGGGTCATGCATATTTGGTTTTTCAGGTCTTACTTTTGTAGGGTCTTTGGGTTTCACTGGTATTGTGTTGCTCTTTGTGGTGTAGGTTGTGATCTTACCTTTTCTACTCATCTTTTCCTCTAATAGGTATGGTTGGTAATGTCTAAGATTCTATTGAATAATCTCCTAGGTGCCAGTAGATCAAAAGCTAAGATGGTTTTCCTAGTGGTACATTTAGTGTCACAGTTCTAGTTACTCCGTTGGTTATTCCTGTTCCTGGAGGTAGCTCAGTGCTTCTGTGTTTTGGTCTGCTCTCTCGGAGTTTGCTGTCTCAAGCCTACTTTGGTCTAGGCTGCTGGCTTTGATCTGTTTCTGTAAATCTTGGTCTGGATCTCCTCCTGCAGGAGTCCCTGGCTTGTAGTTAGACCTGGCTCTGGCTCTGGTCGCTGGGTCAATCCTGATCCACTCGTGTCCTGGGATCGGGTTTGCTCCTGGCTTCTGCTCCTGGTGGAGCCCGTTCTCTCCTTGTCCTAGGTAACTGGTTCAGTCCCACTCCAATTCTGGTGGAGGTCGCGGACTCTGAGCCAGGTCGTTGGCTCAATCAGTGTCCCAGGACTGGGTTGGCTCCCAGGGCTGGATTTGTTCCTGGCTTCTGCTCCCAGTGGAGCTTGTTTCCTAGGTTCTCTCTGTCCTAGGAGTCTCCTTCAATTCCACTCCTGTGGAATTTGTTGCCCAAGGTGGAGTTCCTTGCCTCCAGGCAATTTTGGCTTAGGTTACCCAGCTTTGACTTGTATCTGTAAGTCCTAGGCTGGGTTCCCTCCTGCAGAAGCCCCTGGGTTGGAGCTGGGACTGGAAAGGTTTCTAGTTCTGGGCTACTGCCTGAGAGGTTCTAGGCTCGGGGGTGCTTGCTTCCTCAGAAGTCTCAGACTCGCCCTGAGACCCACAGGGGTTCCAGGTTCCTGCCTCTTCCCTTTGATGTCTCAAACCAATGCCCAAGCCCACAGGGGACCTGGCTCAGGTCTACTCTCTCTGAGGTCCCAGATTCGCGCCTGGCCCCGTCGAGATCTCTGGTTCCTGCTTATTCCCTTGGAGGATCCAGCCTCACTTAAGCCCAGGCTGATGGAGGTCCTGGCTCAGGCCTAGTTCCTGGGAGGTCCTAGACTCTCACCCAGACCCGCAGGTGTGTTGGCCTACGTCCACTCACTTGAAGGTCCCAGATTCCCGTCCAGACCCTCAGCAGTCTCTGGCTCTGGCTCACTTGCTCAGCGGTTACTCCCTTGTACCTGTTCCGGTGGAGATCACTGGCTCTGGATCTGGTCGCTGGGTCAATCTTGATCCGCTCGTGTCCTGGGACCAGGTTTGCTCCTGGCTTCTGCTCCTGGTGGAGCCCGTTCTCTCAAGATATCTTCTTCCGTATTGAAAACTTGGGGAGACAGGCTCAGGACTGTAGTTAGGAATGTAGAGTGTGAGCCTTATGTGATGAACATCAGCATAATAAAATATAATTTATTAACTATGGGTATCCCTTTTTGCTGGTGATGAGGGCTGTATGAGGATACTAGCTGAAGAAGAGCCCTGCAGGCAGGAACTATTCCTCCATGGTTCCTGTACTTCCTTGGCCCTGAGAGTTTGCTCTACCCTTAAGCAGCTAGGAAGGCTACAACCTGAGACTTGTATCTTCCAGGACTGTTACGCTGCGGGTGTCCTGCCTTGTCCTGATGGTCACTGAGAGGTCACAGGAGCAAAGGGGCCTCAGGTTCTGAATTCTCACTCCTTTCGGATAGGCTCACCACCTTCTGGCTTGTTATCTGAATGAGCACATTTTGATTTGGCATTCAGAGAAGAGATCAAATGTCAACAACATGTAAGATTTGAACCTGTGAGTTTCTCAAAACATACTGTCCTCCCATCTCTTCCAGTGCCTTTCTGGTCCTAGAGAAAAATCCTTCAACTGTCCCATCAATACTAGGTCTGTCCTCAGTCCCAGCTGCAGCTTCAAGTACCATTTGGCCTACATCTACCCAACTGGCAGGACCTGCGCCTTGGTCTCCTATTCACTGCTTTCTGTGGCGAGATGTTGGGTTCCAAATCCAACAAGCACTAAATAACACTGTACTGTCCTCCATCTGGATCCCTTACTATCATGATGGCTGTTCTTGGCCGTCAACTTGATCACAACTGGAATTAATTAAAATCCAAGTGGCTGGGTACACCTATGAGGGACGTTTTTCTTCTTTTGATTTTTCAAGACAGGGTTTCTCCGTGTGTCCCTTGCTGTCCTGAAACTCACTCTGTAGACCAGACTGGTCTCAAACTTGGAGATCCACCTGCCTCTGCCTCCAGGAGCTGGGATTAAAGGCCTGCACCACCACGCTGGGATATGTCACAAGCTTAAATGCATTTGGTTAATATTAGGTCTCAAACCCCAAACTGAGGTGCCTAATTAACATATCAGAGTGGACCTGGTCACCAGGTTCTCCCAGCATCCCTCGGTCCCTACCAGCTACAGGGTATGACTGGCACATCCCATGCCCTACCCAGCCCTTTCCCCAGTGGCTCTTCCCATTGTATTATCCAGCCAATTTGGTTATGCCTGGTGCTCCTTACCTCCATTTCCTTTTGATCTCTTGGTCTCCTGACTCTCATCTCTCCCCTCCCTGATCTCCTCACATGGCCTGACTCAGGGTCATGTCCATTTTGGACTCTCCCAGATGTCTCTGCCTCTGGCTTTGCTCTCCCTCACATCTACAAATAAACTTTCTCCTCCACCAGACCTAGGAGCAGTCATGTACCTGCCTTTTTTTTTTTTTTTTTTGCATTCATTTATCCTGATTCACCAGAGGTGAAAGGCAATGGATTTGGTGACTCTGTATATATTTTGACAATTTGTGGAAAACATAAGGAAAATGATGATGCTGGTTACTTGCTCCGAACATCACTGGATAAACTGACAAGGGAAAGACTATGCTCTATGATAAAAATTAACCAACTTCTAGCATCTCAGAATACAGTGAAGGACAACAATGAACTCAGTGACAAAATGGACCCACTCCAGATGTGCATAAGTAACTTTAAGTTTTCTAAGTGTGCCCTGGGAGAGAATCTTCTCTCTGGCAGCCAGAGAGCTCAAGTTGTAGAAAAGCAAAGGAAGCCCTCATTATAAGGTTAGCTGAATTACAGCAAAAGTTCAAGTCCTAGCCTTGGAGGGTGTTGGTGGCTAAATTAAGGTCATTGACTGGTAAAGAATGCGATCCTGTAAGTTGATGCTGTTGAGGCTGAGAACTTTGAATCCTTAGGTTCTCAAGGGTTCATCTCACCTGAGGAAGTAGTCTCTCCACCCTCACCTCCTAAAATACCACCTTTCCAAACTCTTGAGGAAATTAATCCACCATTGTCTGCTAATCAGCAGTGAGTTTCCCTGAAGGAGAAGGCAGACAAGATAATGCTGATGTCCCTCAGGGCTACTGATAGTTGCCTCTAGATCTATAACCAGACCTACGGCTAAGCAGGCTCCTAGAGGGAAGATAAAAATTATAGTCCATGAGGAGGTGCGCTACATTAGTGAAGAGCTTAATAAGCTTACTAATTCATTCAAGCAGAGGTCTGGGGGAATAGTAAAGGTGTGGGATAATGTGGAAGGAACATAAAACTGGATCAGGCTGAGTTTATTGATACTGTGTGAAGAATCTAGATTTAATATGGAAGAAGTATCAATATTTTGTTAGAATGGTTAGCTAAAGCATTTTTCAAATATGGCCTACTGAAATGGAGTTGGAGATGCTGTTATCCCTTGGCTTAGTGTTGATGAGGGCGTGTTAAGGTTCAGGGAGTGCAATGTGGGAGTGTAAAACTAAAGCTGTGTAAAACCTAGTCATGCACAATGAGAAAGGCCAGGAGACACACTATTCTCTAATCCTATAAGATGCAAAGCGGTAAGGGAGCCGAGCACATTTGAGGAGCCTTGTAGTCGGCCTTTCCTTTACTGTTCAGTTGGATAAATTAAATGCAGTGGGTTTAACTGGGTCCAGACGTAGCAGGAGCTAGTGTTGCCAAAAGCGAGGTGATCATAGTTATAATGGGCAGCATGGACAAAGCAATGTCTATAATGGCTTCACCCATAATGGACAACACATGCAAAGGGATTTTTATGGTGGCATGACCCGTATGGATCTTCAGCACTGGCTGATCAATCATGGTGTTTCCAGGCGTGAAACAGATAGGAAGTCTACTGCATTTTTGTTTGTTCTGTATAAGCAGAAATTTTCTCAAGCAAATGAAAGAGAGGCTCCATTGGATTGTGGTGAAAGGGAATCTCGGCCCATGAATCATCTTCCAGACTTGAACTACTTTGTAGACCAAGAATTCCTTGAAGAAGGGATGATCAAGTTCTCCTGAGGAAGGACCTTGATAAAATACTTAAAGTTTTGCTGTTAGCCTTTCTCTAGTTCTTCCCCAGAAGGACCTACAGTCTTTTACAAGGGTAACCACATACTGGGGAAAAGGAAACAATCAGATTTCCCTGGGTCTGTTGGAGGATACTGGTTCTGAATTGAGGCTGATTCCTATAGATCCCAAGAAGCACTGTGGCCCTCTAGTTAAAGTAGGGGCTTATGGAGGTCAGATGATTAACGGAGGTTTGGCTGAAATCCAACTCACTGTAGGTCCAGTGGGTCCTCCAAAGTCCTGTGGTTATTCCCTCAGCCCCAGAATGTATAATTGGAATAGATATACTTAGAAGTCGGCAGGATTCTCATATTGTTTCCCTGAACTGTGGAGTGAGGGCTATTATGGTTGGAAAGGCTAAATGGAAACCTTTAGAGTTGTCACTGCCAAGGAAAAGTGAATCAAAAACAGTGTCTCGCTGGATGGTGGTGGGTGCACACCTTTAATCTCAGCATTCAGGAGGCAGAGGAATTGCAGAAATTAGTGCCACTATCAAGGACATGAAAAACGCAGGGGTGATGGCTCCCTTTAACTCTCCTACCTGGCCGGAGCAGAAGACAGATGGATCATGGGAAAATGACAGTGGACTATCAAAAATACAACCAGATAGTGACTCCAATTGCAGCTGCTGTACCAGATGTGGTGTTCTTCTTTGAGCAGATTAACATATCTCGGGGTACATGGTATGCAGCTATTAATCTAGAAAATGCCTTTTTCTTGGTACCTGTTCATAGGGGCCACCAGAAGCAATTTGCTTTCAGTTGACAAGGCCAGCAACATGCCTTTACAGTTCTCCCTCAGGGATTTAGTAACTCTCTAGCTTCAAACTAAGTTTGAACGGATCTTGATCATTTGTCTCTTCCACAAACTATCACTTCGGTTCTCTATATAACAACATTGTGCTGATTGGACCAAGTGAGTAAGATGGAGCAATCATTTGGACTTGTTGGTAACACTTATTTGCATTAGATTTTAAATTTCCTTTGGTCACTTTCTAACTATAGACCTAAAAGATACTTTTCATTGTGCAAAAAAGTTTGTCACCATCATTTCTGACATGAGTACACTGCCATTTCTACAAAACAAATTTCAGTACAGATTATAAACAGTAAAAATGCTAATGTGTCTAAAACATTTTTTTTTTGAGACAGGGTTTCTCTGTGGCTTTAGAGCCTGTCCTGGAACTAGCTCTGTAAACCAGGCTGGTCTTGAACTCAGAGATCTGCCTGCCTCTGCCTCCTGAGTGCTGGGATTAAAGGTGTGTGCCACCACCGCCCGGCTAAAACTTATGTTTTCACAAACTCAAAGAATTCTTGTAAGTTTGAGGGAGCTGCCTGGGAGGATTCACCTCAAACAGGTCAGATGTACCCCTCCCTCAATTACCCTAAGAGCCCAAGCCTCCCCACCTTTCCCTGGTTCTGACACCTTCCCCCTCAAGCACCAGGACCTTAAGAAAAAAATATCTGTCACTCACCAGCTGCAAAGGTCTCTCTGGCATGGTCCTCACCCTCCATGGAACCTACCAGGGTCCCACTCTCGCTGTAAATCATAACACCTGGCTGCTCCCACCACCAAGCAAGAAGCACAATGTTTTGTGAACCCACTTAGATTCTGGAGACAGCACATTCCTCTCCTGGGGGTTATTCCACCCCACACATCAAGTGGTGCGGAAAGGCGTGAGCTTTGAGTGGAGCCTGGAACAGAAGGTTCTTCAACAGGTCCAGGCTGCTGTACAGGCTGCTCTACTGCTTGGATCATATGATTACATAGACCTGGTGGTACTTGAGGTCTCAGTGGCAGATAGGGATGCTGTTTGGAGCCTTTGGCAGGCTCCTGTAGATGAACCACAGAAGAGACCACAGTGATTTTGGAGCAAGGGTCTACCATCATCTGCAGACAACTAGTCTCCTCTTGAGAGGCAGCTCTTGGCTGGCTACTGGACCTTAGTGGAAACTTAATGTTTGACAATGGGTCACCAAGTTACCATGGAACCCGAGTTGCCCATCACGAGCTGGGTGTTATCTAACCCACCAAGTCATAAAGTAGGACGTGCACAGCAGCAATCTACTATCAAATAGAAGTGGTATACATATGTGATCAGGCACAGGCAGGTCCTGAAGGCACAGGAAAGTTACATGAAGAAGCTGCCCAAATGACTGGTTTCTACACCTATTACAATGCCATCTGCTGCCAAGCATGCAGTTAGAACCTTCTGGGGTGTGCCCTATGATCGGTAGACTGAGGAAGAGAAGACTAGGGCCTTCTTTCTGCCTGGCTTACTGATGGCTCTGCAGGAACCACCCAGAAGTGGACAGCTATGGCATTACAACCCCCTTTCTAAGATACCAGTAGAAATAACTTTGAGCAGTACATTTAATTTGGAAGGAGAAATAGCCAGATGTGCAGCTGACTTATTCATGTCTATAGCCAATGAACTGGCTGGATGGTCAGGGACTTAAAATGTCCTATGTAAATGCTCATCAAAAGGCAACCAGCAGAGGAATTCAGTAATCAAGCAGATAGGATGATCCATTCTGTGGCCAGTCACTCTTTCCCCAACCATTCCTGTCATTGCCCAATGGGCCCATGAACAAAGTGGCCACCGTGGCAGAGATGGGGGTTATGCATGGACCTGACAACAGGGATCGACACTCACCTTGCTGCAGCTGCTGCTGAGGCCAGATGTGCCAACAGCAGAGACAAACACTGAGCACCAGATCTGGCATCACTCCCTGGAGTAACTAGCCAGGGACCAATTGGTAGGTTGACTGCATTGGACCACTTTCTCCATAGAAAGGACAGCACTTTGTCTTTACTGGAGTAGATATTTACTCTGGTTATGGATTTGCCTTTCCTGCACATAATGCTTCTGCCAAAACCACCATCCACCAACTTACAAAATGTTTTATCCACTGTCATGATTTTGCTCCTGACAAAGGAACTCACTTCACAGTCAGAGAAGTCTAACAGCAGGCCCACAATGAATTCACCATGTTCCCCACCATCCTGAAATAGCTGGCCCAATAGAAGATGGAATGGCAGAGTTACTGCACCAATTAGACAGCAGCAGCCTGGAGGGCTAAGGCAGGGTTCTCAGGAAGGTGGTATATGCTCTGAATCAGTGACCAATATATGGTATGGTTTCTCCCACAGCAAAGAGCCACAGGTCCAGGAGCCAAGGAGTGGAAAAGGGAATAGTTCCACTCACTATCACCCCTAGTGACCCACTACAAAATTTTTTTCTTTTCTGTTTCATGACCTTAAATTCTGCTGGCCTAGTTTTGTTTCCGCACCTGCCAGGAGATAACATTCCATTGATCTTGAAGCTCAGATTTCCTCCTGGCCACTTTGGGCTTCTGATGCCTTCAAGTCAACAAGCCAAGAAAGGAATAACAGTGTTAGGAGGGGTGATTGATCCAGATTGCCCTGGGGAAATTGGATTGAGTCCAAGAGATCTTTAGGGCATCTTCTGGTGCTGTGATGTCCTGTGATTAAAGTCAATAGGAAATGACAACAGCCTAATCCAGGCAGGGTGACAAAGGGCACAGACCCTTCAGGAATGAAGGTGTGGGTCACTCCTCCAGGAACAGAGCAAAGACCTACTTAGGTGCTCACTGAGGGTAGAGGAAATACAGAATGGACAGGAGAGGAAGGTCACTATAAACCAGCCAAGGTCACATGACTAGTTCCAGAAACAATATGACAAGTGCTTATCATATTTTGTTGAGTATGTTTGTACAGAGATTAGTGCTTTTTTTCAATTTTTTTTTTTTTTGGTTTTTGTTTGTTGGTTTTTTTGGTTTTTCGAGACAGGGTTTCTCTGTAGCTTTGGTGCCTGTCCTGGAACTAGCTCTTGTAAACCAGGCTGGTCTCGAACTCAGAGATCCGCCTGCCTCTGCCTCCCGAGTGCTCGGATTAAAGGCGTGCGCCGCCACCACCAGGCTCAATTTCTTTATCATGTAATGTAACATCAATTAAGAGACTATCAATGGTTATGTTCACTTTTGCGATACTAAAAGGGACATTGCCACCTATTTCAAAATTTATAATGTCTTCATTGTTGTGTGAGGGAAGAGTTGTGTCTACCTTGTTAAGCATAATTATGACCTGGTTAAACACATGCCTTTGCTATTGTACATGGGATAGTTAAGTCAGGCATAATTATGACATGGTTATTGTTTTCATTTGGAAATTAAACATGACTTAAGGAGCTATGATTGTGTCAGGTAGACTTGTGATGGCTGTTCTTGGTTGTCATCTTGACTCCACCTGGAATTAACTAAAACCCAAATGGCTGGGTTCACCTGTGAGGGATTTTTTTCTTTCTCTTTTTTTTTTTTTTTTTTTTGAGACAGGGTTTCTCTGTAATAGTCGTGGCTGTCCTGGGACTTGTTTTGTAGACCAGGCTAGTGTCAAACTCACAGATCCACCTACCTCTGCCTCCCAAGTGCATGTGCCTGCCACCACCGCCCACCCTCATTTGTCTTTTTACTGACTGAAGTTTTCAAACAGAAGTCAGCTATAGTGAGGTCTGCCTGAAGTCCCAGCTGCCAAGGCAAGCAGGTCTTGATTCGAGACCAGCCTGCCTACACATAAGATGCCATCTCAGACAAGCCTGGTGATCTGTTCCCCAAGCACTTGTCCCTCCCTTGCAGCTGAGGCAGGGCCTGTCTCTTGTTCTCAGCTTAGAACCAGCAGCTGCTTGCCAGCTGCCAGCTGAAGGAACAGGTGGCACTGCCAGGGCTGACTGCCACAAACCAGCATCTGCCAGGATGATCTTCATGCCCCATGAACCTGAAGAGTTGAACATTTTCCTCCTTTGAAGGAAAAGAAGCATCTTTCCTTTGTGCCTATCAGGCAACTGCCTCATTGCCTCAGGAGCGTCCTCCAGTTTCCAGAACCCCTATTTTTCTCTGTCTCTCTCTGTTTTTTTTTGAGACAGGGTTTATTCTGTGTGTAGCCCCTGCTGTCCTGGAACTTGGTCTGTAGACCAGGCTGGCCTTGAACCCAGAGATCCACCTGCCTCTGCCTCCCTAGTGCTATTAAAGGCGCGTGCCTCCACTACCCAGCAGAACCTATTCTCTTTCTTGGAGTTGAATTCCATTTCCCACTTGGACCCAACCGCTTGGCCTCATCCATAGAGATCACACACACGCGCGTGCACACACACACACACACAGGTGTTGCTAAAGGAAACTTTAATAGGGCGTGGCTGATTCTTCTTTGAGGTCAAAGAGGAAGGGCATCATATCTGTAAGAGAGTTTAGAGGGGCTTGCAACCTTGACCTGCTGTGTCCGGGGTCTGCTATGCTGTCCCGCAGAGCTCAAGGCTCCAAAGCTACCACTGTTGAAGCCTTTCTGCTTGCTATGGAAGAGTCATCTCTGCACAGAACCTCTTGTACTTCTCACCCAGCTCATATGTGATTTCCCAGCCTGCTGGAATGCCGGCAGCGCCAGCTGCAACCATGGTTTCCCAACCTACTGTTTGTATACAAAGTTCCACTCTTGTGGGAGGTCTCAGAGGAGGACATCACTCAGAGGAGGGTCTCAACCACTCCTAGTGTCCCCGCTTCCTACAGATGTCTCTAGAGTGTGAGGCTGGCGGGAACATCTAGCCTAGGGTCTGGGCCTCAGGTCCCCCACCCTTGGGCCCACCCATGACAAAGCTTCACACCTGGCTGGCTCATGCACTGTTGGATACTTTCCAGCCGTGTGGAAGCCAAGGTTCGGGTCTCCTCCGCAAAGCGGCGGTGTCCCTCCTCAGTCAACTTCCAGAGGCAGGATCGAGGCCGTGTGTGGGCCTCACACTGCATACTGACCGGCACTTTCTCAAAGCTGTCTCGGAAACAGAGATTGTGACGGATCGTGTTCTTCCAGCCTTCTGGAGCTGTCCGGAAAAAGGGGAAGTGCTTTCTGTGGACAGGGAAGAAAAATAGGAAGGGTGTGGTTCCTCTGAAAAAGTCTAGGCTTTGTTCTCCCCCAGGGCCAGGAGCAGGGTGAAGTAGGGCAGGCTGGTCTGGAATGGCCCTTTGCTAGCAGAACCACAATCCTGGGAATCGCTTGTGACCCACCTATTTTTTTTTCCTCTTGGTGTTTTTTAGAGAGTCTTAATGTAGCCCAGATTGACACTGAACTCTCTGGGTAGCTGAGGATGACCATAAACTCCTAGTCCGCCTCCTACCCCTACCTCCTAAGTGCTGGGATTACAGGCCTGTGCCACCATGTGCCACCATGCTAGGCTGAGAACTTTCTTCTAAACCCACTTTACTGTCTCCAACCCCAGGTTCGTTTTTGCCCCTCCCTCAAGGGTTGAGGATTTTGATATCAAACCACGAGAGAACCAACATGCTGAGTTCTCTGCCTAAAATCAGGGAAGGCCTCCCCCCATACTCACTCGGACATGAATATCAAAGCTGAATGGTAGCCAGCTGTGGTATCACAGCTTTAATCCCAGCATTTAGGAGGCAGAGGCAGGTGGATCTCTGGTTTTGAGGCTAACTTGATCTACATAGTAAGTTCTGGGACAGTCGGGAGACAGGCAAGTAGGTCTGAGTTCAAGCCTACTCTATCTAGTCTATATCGTGAGACCCAGGTCAATCAGAGCTACAAAGCGAGACCTTATCTCAAAAATGAGGCCTAATTTCAACTTCAACTATCACGCACACTAAATGCAAATTCTCAGTGAGGCTTTCTTGACCCCAGCGGGTACAGGGTTCTGGGCCAGGCAGGACAGTCTAAGGGGCAGTAGGTGAAAGATGCTGTTGGGAATATTGGGTTTTATTCTGGCTAATCTTTGGAGGCAGGGTGGGAGAAGCTGCAGTTTGGCCCAGGTGGACTGATATCCGAGGGAAGGCTGAGTTTTAAGAGGCAGAGGGGTGGGAGTGCTTACGTTCCTGAACATGGGGTAGGCATGCATTTGCCTGGGAAAGAAAACCAGGACGCTACATATATGCTCAGGCCCAGATGGGGAAACTGAGTCAGCAGCCCAGGGCCAGGTTGGAAATTATTAGACCCTGACCCTCCCCCTTTCCCTCCTCAGAGGCCTCCTGGGCACATACCGAATGAAGCTGTAGATCTGCTGTACGTTGATGCCACAGGGGGCGCTGTTTCTGAGTGCCAGGGCAATTAGATGGAAGTAATTGAGAGGGGGACGGAACCAGAGCCTCCCCTCTGGGCTGACAGCTTGTCCAAGCCTCCTGCGACTCTGGAGGGGGGGCCTTGTGGGAAGGGATGGGAGAGCCACAGAGGAGCTGTCATCCTGGTCCTTGGCCTCCTCCTCTTCTGTAAGCTAGAGGGCACAGAGTAGGATCTGGTCCTGACTCCTTGGCCTCCGCTCCAGGCTACAGTGGCAGATGAGGGAGCAGTCTAGCATCCACCACCTGGGCTTCTCCCCAACCCAAGGGCACAGAGCAGTTCTCAAGGTGTTCATCTTTTACTGGCCCTCAGACACCCAACTGCTGATGCCTCCAGCCTGTGCCCGCTCATCCGTACCTCCTCCCAGGTGCTAGGAGAAGAGGCAATGTGCTTCTGCTTCTTCTTCCGCTTGTGAGGAGGTGATGGCTGGTTGGCAGACGGCAGCTGCGGCCGTGCCCCTGAAGTCTTGGAGCAGCTGGCTTCTTCCTCCTTCAAGACCCTTTTAGGTCTCCTGACCTCCAGCTTGCCAGGAGGATACACAATGTTTGGGTCCACCCACATCCACAGATTGGGCTTAATGTCTGGACCTGTGCAGAGGAAAAAGAGACTTACCATAGCTCACCGGCTTTGGGGAGCAGGATAATCCCAGCTCAGGAAACAAAACCATGTCCAGAGAGCTCACTACTTACCATCTTTATCAGGGTTGGGTATTTTTTCCAAAGGCAGTGTTGGCGGTTTAACTATTTGGAGTCTGTATTTGGCAACTGGCAAAGAGAGAGAGAGAGTCAAGACATAGTAGAATTTTCACTGTTACCACACGATCTGGGGACTTGAAAGTTTCTGGGGGCGGTGTGGGCTAGCCGGGGTAGTATGAAGCTATAGAGATGGATATTCCCTTCACCTCCAACCTTCAAAGTCTCTGCATTTTTCTCTCACTCCGCATACATTATCCCTGAACAACTTCATACATGCCTCTGGATGTGTTACCATTGATAAATCCAGGTCTCCCAAATCTACCTACATACCAGACTTCTCTGCTAGTCTCTAGAGATGTGGACTGGGTGTTGTCACTTGGGTTATTGACAAGTACTTCAAACTCAGTATCTCCCCTCTTCCCTACTCTTCCTCTCCCTGCCGCTCCTTTCCTCCTGACATGGGGTCCTGTTATAAGCCACAGGCTGGCCTCAAAGTCTTCATCTCCCTGCCTGAGCCTCCCAGGATTACAGGCATACTACTATGGCCAACTTCAAGCTTAACATATTTAAAATTAAATGACGTTTTCTTGGGCTGTCAAGATAGTTTTTCAGGTCATGTTCGGAAAAAAACCTATCCCCTAGCCCAGCCCACAAGTGTTATTCTACATCCCTACTTTATTAAAGTGTGACTTAACTTCATATGGGACGGCAAACTGAAAGTGGAGGTCACAGACAGTGGGGGTCTGGTCTGTAGGTAGACTTGAGAGCCCTGGATTCATAGATGGTGACTTAGAGTCTCTGCATAGGCAAATAATACCCCAAAATAAATTCCTTGGTTGAGGCCGGGCAGTGGTTGTGCACGCCTTTAATCCCAGCACTTGGGAGGCAGAGGCAGGCGGATCTCTGTGAGTTTGAGGCCAGCTTGGTCTACAGAGTAAATTCCAAAACAGCCAGGGTTATACAGAGAAACCTTGTCTCAACCTGACCCCCCCCAACCAAAAAAAAAAAAAGTTGGTTCGGGACTAGAGAGATGGTTCAGTGGTTAAGAGCACTGGTTGTTCTTCCAAAAGACCTGGGTTCAATTCTCAGCACCTACATGGAAGCTCACAACTGTCTCTAACCTTCATGCGGGCATACATGCACGCAAAACACCAATGCACATAAAATAAAATTTAAAAAAAATTAAAGACTCTTTTATTTAAAAAAAAAAAAAAAGTAAAGATTTGGTTCTCTTCTTCCTACCACGTGGGTTCTGGTGACCAAACTTAGGTCATCTGACATGATAGCCTTCACCTGCTAAGCCATCACGTCTACCTTTGTTTTATTGTGTGTGTAGTGTAGAGCATGTGTATGTTTGGACACCTGTATATGCATGTGTGTATGTGGAAGGTGTGGAACACGTACAAGTGCACTGGAGGTCCATGTACCTATCTGTGTGTGAATGTATGTTGTAGAGCATCTCTGTGTCTGGGAGTACATGAATTTGTACGGGGGTGTGTGTGCATGCCCCTGCATGCGTGCATGTGAAGGCCAGGATTCCAATGACTTCCTCTATCAGGCTCCACCTTCTATTACGTTTTTAAAAAAGAGCATTAAAGTTAATTAGTGTGTGGGGGCACGTGTCATGGTGCGTGCACGTCATAAGACAATTTGAAGGGGCTGGTTCTCTTTCCACTATATGGGACTCAGGTGGCAGGCACCGCTACCTGCTAAGCATCAGGCTGCCCCTTGTTCTTATTTCTCACTGAACCAGAAGTTCACCTTTTGGGTTAGGCTGGCTGGCTAGTGAGCTCATGGGATACACCTGACTCCACTCCGAAATGCTAGGGTACAGGCACAAACACCCCGTCTAGCTTTTGAGGCAGGTGCTGGAGGTTTGAACTCAGAACCTCACATACAGAGTTACATGCTCTTAGCCACTGAACCATCTCCCTGGCCCCCTTGCTTTTGTTACGGAAAACAAAGGCTCAGGCTTGAGGTTGCGTTCATCAGTGAAGCCCTTGCTGAGATGCACAAGCCTGGGTTCAATCTCCAACACCACAAAAGAAGATTTTTTTGTTGTTGTTTGAGACAGGGTTTCTCAGTGTAACAGCTCTGGCTGTTTTGGAACCAGCTCTTGTAGATCAGGCTGGCCTCAAACTCAAGGAGATTCTCCTGCCTCTGCCTCCTGAGTGCTGGGATTAAAGGTGTGCACCACCACCACCACCACCACCATCCCCCCCGGCGACAAAATATTTTTTTAAAGATTGTTTTGAGATGGGGTCTCATTAAGTAATCCTGGCTGGCCTATAACTTGCTATATTGACCAGGCTGGCCTTGAACTCACAGACCTGTTGTTAGAGACTTCCAAGTGTAATATCACATTCACTTAAGCATTATAAATGCTTAAGGTTTTCCTGCCATCATTCCTCAGTAGGTAACCAATTGATATATTTGGATTGTTTTGTGTTAAAATACTTGATTTATTCCAGGACTGGCTCCAAAGCTGCAGAGAAATCCTGTCTCGAAAAACCAAAATATTAATAAATAAATAAAAAACTTGATTTAGTCAGTGTAGTGGTGCATGCCTTTGATCCCAGCACTTGGGAGACTGAGGCAGGTGGATCTCTGTGAGTCAAAGTCAGCCTGGTTTATTTTACATAGTGAATTCCAGGACAGCCAGAGAGACATAGTGAGACCTTGACTTGAAAAAAATCAAAACAAACAAAAAAAAAAGAATATTTGACTTAAAAATGCTCTATAGAGTTTTGTCTTGAGATTAGGATAGAATTTCAACTACTGAAGTGGCACAACAATATATTTCTGCCATTTTGTTCTACATTTATGAAAAGCATTCACAGTACGATTAAAGATCAAAATATCAATCAATTCTGAAAACTGTTGAAGATACTCTGCATAAATTCTTTTTTTTCTTAAAGATTTATTTATTTATTATGTATACAACATTCCTTCCATGTATGCTTACATGCCAGAAGAGGGCACCAGATCTCATTATAGATGGCTGTGAGCCACCATGTGGTTACGTTACTGGGAATTGAACTCAGGACCTCTGGAAGAGCAGTCAGTGCTCTTAACCTCTGAGCCATCTCTCCAGCCCCCCATAAATTCTGTAGTATCAAAGATTCAACCAAAATTTAAATTTCTACGTAAAAATAAGCATATTTGGGCCTGGAGAGATGGCTCAGTGGTTAAGAGCACTGACTATTCTTTCATAGGTCCCGGGTTCAATTCCCAACCCCCCACAGGGCAACTCACAACTGTTATTCTAGTCCCAGGGGATCTGACACCTACACACCAACACACATAAAATATATTTTTAAAAAGCATATTCATCTCATTTGTATGTAAATCTGTTTGCATCTTTAATAATGGAAAAATTATGTGTGTTTGAAAATAAGTTTCCCATAGATTTATTATCAGTACATGTTTGATTTGCATACCTACTTTACAAACCTATATACTTGGCTTTGTTTAGAGACAGGGTCTCTATGATGCTCTGACTGCCCTGGAACTCTGTATGTAGACTAGAGATTTGCCTCTATCTGTGCTTGCATACCTATATGCTTAGGATCCCATAAAAATGTGTTAGGTGAGGCCGGGCATGACCATAATTTATTTTATGTGTATGAGTGCCCACATGTATATATGTATATATACTTGCCCGCTTGGTGGTGTCCTGGGAGGCCTGAAGAAGGTGTCCCCTCATTTGGAGTTATAGATGGTTGTGACATTGTAGATGCAAGAGCAGTAAGCTCTATTAAATGCTAAGCCATCTTTCCAGACCCTGAAACTTTTAAAACTTTTCCCACCTGTCATCCCTTTTGACTCAAGACTTTGTGTGTTTGTTTGAGACAGGGTTTAACAGCCCTAGCTGTCCTAGAACTCACAGAGATCCGCCTGCCTCTGCCTCCCAAGTGCTGGGATTAAAGGTATACACCACCACATCATTAGGTTATTGTTTGAAAAGACAGTGTGCTTACTGGACAACTAGGGAGTTAGAAAGGGTATTCATTTCCTTTCCTTGCTAATGTTCCTAACAACTTTGGGCCAGGTCAGTGAGGGTGCACACGTGTAATCCCAGCATTTGGGAGTCTGAGGTGGGAGGATTACATCTGGAACACAAAACATCATACAGCAACTTTGTGCGATATTAGAACCCACGTGATGGTTCAGCGAGTCAGAGAGCTTGCTGCCTGGCCAGCCAGCTTGAGTTTAGACTCTGAGACCCACACAACAGGATGAAAGAACGGACTCTCACAGCAAGGACTGACATCCACACGTGCACTAACAGCAGCGTGCAAGCACACATGCTCACATATATACACACACAGAAATAAATGTTTAAAACGTAACGTAAAAAAGTATGGAATCACTTGGGAGGCAGAGGCAGGCAGATCTCATTGAATTCGAGGTCAGCCTGGTCTACAGAGCTCCAAACAACACAGAGAAACCCTGTCTCGGAAAACCAGAAATAAATAATTAAATAGTAAATGTAAAGCATGCTAAAGCAAGGAATGGTGGTGCATGCCTATGTGTGGTGAGGGCCAGAGGATCCAGGCCAGAACCAGCAACACACTGAGTTTGAGTTAGCCTGGGCTAGGTGAAACACCTATTTCAAGTCGCTTTGTAAGTGGAAAATGTAACTTAGTGAATTAAAAAATAAACAAAACATTTATTTACTTACTCATCTATTTCTCTTATGTGTGTGTGGGGTCAAGGCCACTTTCTCACCTGAGGTCCAGGAATTAAACTCTGGTTAAAACACCTGTCCACCCCACCCATCCTTTTGAGACAGGGTTCTAATATGTAGCCTGGGATGCTCTGGAACTTGAGATTTTCTCACCTCAGCAACCACAGGTGTATGCCACCACAGTCAACTTTTTTTTTTTTTTTTTAGACCTGGTGTCCTGGAATTTACCATCTAGACCAGACCAGCCTTGAACTCTTAGAGATTTGCCTACCTCTGCCTCCCAAGTGCTGGGATTAAAGGCATGTGCCACCATGCCTAGCTCTTTAGACTTTTGACTTGCTTGCACTAACTGTAAAAGGGCATGGGAGCCGGGTAGTGGTGGCGCACACCTTTAATCCCAGAACTCGGGAGGGAGGCAGAGGCAGGCAGATCTCTTTGAGTTCAAGGCTAGGCTGGAACTCTACAGAGCAAGTTCTGGACAGGCTCCAAAGCTACAGAGAAACCCTGTCTCAAAAAAACAAAACAAAACAAAAAAAAGGTCGTGGGAAGCTGTGAATAGCAGCTTGCACCTGTAATCCCGGCACTAGGGAGCCTGAGTGGGAGAATCTCAAATTGGAGACCAGCCTAGGCTAATTATAGAGCAGAACCCTGTCTCAAAACAAACCAAAACGACATTTTCACACACACACACAATGTATTTGATCAGATTTACCCCATTACTCTGTGTTGACCACTTCTATTCCTCCCTCCATTTCTTTTATTTTTTTAGGGGGGGGCTGGTCTCAAGGCCAACCAGCCCTTGAACTCCTGGAGAAGCCAAGGATGACCTTGAGCTCCAGAACCTTCCACCTCTATCTCCCCACCTCAATTCTTGAAACAAATTCTCACCAGGGTTCCTGTGCAACACCACCACTGTTTGATTCTTGGTTGTCTTATGGGGTGGTTATCTCTTTTTCCTCAGTCTCTACACTGGAATGCCTCAAGGGTTCAGCCTTGGTCCAACTATTCTTAATCCTTGAATTCCAACCTTATACCAAAAATCTCAAAATTTGTGTCACCAATCCATCCCCTCCCCAGAACCCCAGGCCCTGACATCTAATCACCTGCTCACTCATTGTTCCTCCTAGGATAAATAAGACCAAGTCAGGGAACCAGCCAAGGCTACACGGTGAGACTCCCTGTCTTAAAACAAAATGCAAAACCTTCCCAGAAACAAAGACAAGGGCCTTGCACAAGCCACCTTTAGGATGACCTAAAATCCCTGGGCTCAATCACTCCTGTGCTACTGAGGCATATGACATTTATATATAGAAGTGGAGCTCAGGGATGTGACTAAAGGGGGAAAGGTAGTGTTAACCCAAAGATTTTGCCAGACAAGGCAAAAGAAAAAAAAAAGCACTTCGAACACAAGAGTAATTACCTCAAACAATTGAACTCCAAGGAGGAGGAAAAATTTAGAGAGAACATACTGGCTCACCCTCCCTTCGGCAATGTTAAATCTATTTGGTACTACGGACAAAACAAGTAGGGGTGGCCCATACAAGAACCCCGGAGGTAGAGCAACAGTTAAGGCTTGAGGCAAAGTCGGGTGGTGGTGGCGGCACACGCCACTCAGGAGGCAGAGGCAGGCGGATTTCTTTGAGTTCGAGGCCAGCCTGGTCTACAAGAGCTAGTTCCAGGCCAGGCTCCACAGCTACAGAGAAACCTGTCTCAAGAAACAAAAAAACAAAGGGCCTCAAAACAAAAACAAATAGCAACAACCAAGCAAAAAAGAGGCAAGGATATTTCCCTAAAGAGAACTGTGACTTTCACATCGAAAAATAAAGCCTTCTGTATGCCAAGTGAAGCCTAAAAGGAGAAAGATGCCGCCACCCACGAACCCCTCCCCCACAGCCCCACTCACGTTCCTGGATGGACTTGGGCAGGTGCGACGTGGTGAAGGACAAGAAACACTCATTGCCCATGTCCCAGTCCAGCAAGCCCGGGACTTGGCCATGGAGGCTGGCCCAGAAGTCCTGGTCCTGAAGTCTGGGGTCCACTTTAAAGGATAGAGGACTCGGGCCGGCACCGGTGCGGAGGCTTGCCGGAGTGGAAGGTGCTTCCTCAAACACCTGGGGCAATTGAGCGGGTGGGAGCGGTCAGACCAGCAGCCCCTCCAGACACTCCCAATTGCCCCAGGTTCCACCCGGCTTGCTCCCGATCACTAGGCTTTCCTCCGCCTGTGGACTCGGCTCAGCTGATAAGAGTGCCTATCTATGCAGTTAGAAGCCCCTCACCGCCTAAAACCAGATTTCGTGCTACACACCCACAACCACGCTCCACCGCGGAGCAGAAATTCAAGGCTACCTTAAGCTACCACGCGGGTTAGTGTTGGATTACTAGAAACGCTGGCCCAAGGGGCTGGGGGTCGGGAGTGGGTGGGTTAGGGAGTGGAGGGGGTGGGAAGAGTTAAAATACGGGGGCGTGGCGGGGCAGGCTGAAGGTGCTAGACCAGCAGGCCTTAAAGAAAAATAACAAAGCAGGGCGGGGTGGCTACTGCAGACCTTTAATCGCAGCACTCAGGAGGCAGAGGCAGGCGGATCCCTGAGTTCTAGGCCAACCTGGTCTACAGAGTTGAGTTCCAGGACAGCCAGGGCTACACAGAGAAACCTTGTCTTGAAAAAGCCAAAAAAAGTCCAAAATTTATATTTCATAAAAGTTTTATATATTATACGGTTTATCTAAGATTACAACCCTAGTAGGTGGTAGAGCTGAGATTAAATTACATAGCAATTTCATTTTAAAAATTTTTGTTTTTAGTTTCAAATTTACAAAAAAATTTTATATGCTGTAGAAATTTCTTTGCATCCTTATTAACCTTTTATTCATTTAACCTTGCAACTATACCCTCAGCACATATGTGTATATATACATATATATACATGTATACATACAGTTTTTCTCCTCAGTTTTTTGAAAATTTGATTCCACTCGATCCTGGAACTAGCTTTTGTAGACCAGACTGGGCTCGAGCTCACTGAGATCTACCTGCCTCTGCCACCCGAGTGCTGGGATTAATGGTGTGTGCCACCACCGCCCGGCCTCAATCCCATTCTTTTTTTTTTTTTTTTTTTAAAGATTTATTTATTATGTATACAGTGTTCTGTCTATATGTCTGCCTGTAGGCCAGAAGAGGACACCATACCTCATTACAGATGGTTGCGAGCCACCATATGGTTGCTGGGAATTGAACTCATGACTTCTGGAAGAGCAGGCAGTGCTCTTAACCGCTGAGCCGTCTCTCCACCCCCAATCCCACTCTTGAAGAGCGACTTTGAACTCTGTACTTAGAATAACTGGAAAATCCTGATCCTCTTTCATCTAGCATTCAAGAGCCAGGATTACAGGCATGCATCACCATGTTCAGCTCGATATACTTATTTTTACATTTTTATTGCATTTTATTTATTTTATCTGTGTGTATGTACATGTGAGAATCCATGGTGCTGGTGTGGAGGTCAGGGGACAACCTGGGGAACTTGGTTCTCTCCTTCCACCATTTGGGTCCCCGGGATCAAACTCAAATTGTTAAATTTGGTGGCAAGCCTTTCTTGACACTGGTCATCTTACTAGTCCTCATTATGTAATTTTCTCTCTTTTTTCTTTTTTGTTTGAGACAGGGTCTCACTATGTAGCTCTGGCTATCCAGAAATTTGCTGTAGGCCAGGCTGGCCTCAGACTCAAAGAAGAGATCCAGCTGCCTCTGTTTCCCGTGATGTATTTTTTATTATTGGTGAACTGATTTATGCTGGGTATAGAACCCAGGGCCCTAACTGCCCTGCCCCTGGGTTACATCTCCAGCCCTTAAAGTTGCGTGTGTGTGTGTGTGTGTGTGTGTCTGTGTGTCTGTGTGTGTGTGCATGTGTGTGTATGCGCGCGCGCGCGCGCGCGTGTGTAGTTTGTTTTTGGAGCCTGTATGTAGACCAGGCTGGCCTCGAACTCACAGAGAACCGCCTATCTCTGCCCCCAATTATTCTGGGATTAAAAGAGTGTTCCACTACCTCCCGGCTATAGTTTTTATGAATTATTTTTTGAGTTGTTTGTCAACAACATACCCTGCCACCCAGAAATGCTTTCGCTGGTATCTCCTAAACACAGAGATATTAGTTTATGTAGACAAAATTCAGGAATTGCAATGTTTTATATTTACTTATTTACTTGAGACAGGGTATGTAGCTCTGGCTGTCTTGTAACTCATTGTGTAGAGCTGGCTGCAAACTTACATGTCAAGTGTTGGTATTGAATTTTTCAAAGATCTGTTTTATTTATGAATGTGTATTTCCATGTGCCTGTGTGAATGTATATGCATGTGTGTGGCTACCCTTGAAGGCTACAAGGGGGTATCTATCCTATTCCTAGGAGATCGAGTTACAAGCTAATTGTGGGGTGCAGGTACTGATACCTGAACTCCTGTTCTCATGATTGAACAGCAAGTGCTCTTTACCCGGAACGCTAAAAATCAAAAAATTTAACATCGACTCAATACTGTATTTCATTGATAGTTCTTACTCAAATTTCACCAGTTATCCCAACAATGTTTTTTGTTTTGTTTTGAAGACAGGGTCTCACTATGAAGCCTCAGCTGTCCTGAATTCAGAGATCTGCCTGCCTCTGCCTCTCAAGTGCTGGGATTAAAGGAATGAGTCAATCTGGGCATTGGTGGTGCATGCTTTTAACTCCAGCACTTGGAGAGGCAGAGACAATTAGATCTCTGTGAGTTTGAGGCCAGCCTGGTGTGCCTACATAGTGAGTTCCTGGACAGAGAGACCCAATCTCAAAACAACAATAAAAGAAAAACAATAATACCAAAGTATGAGTCTCCATGACCTTCTGGTTTGAACTCACTCTGTAGACCAGGCTGGCCTCAAACTCACAGTCATCTGCCTGCCTCTGCCTCCTCAGTGCTGGGATTAAAGGCGTGCGCCACCACCACCACCTGGCTAGATTCTTCCTTTTTAAGGTAAATTATAGCCCATTCATTACAGGACTAGCCTTGGTGTTGTACGTCTTTAATCCCAGCACTCAGGAGGCAGAGACAGGGCATGGGTCTATGTACATCCTCAGTCTGATCTACAGAATGAGTTCCAGGGCTGCTAGAGCTACAAAAATGAGACTCTGTCTCAAAAAGAAAAAAAGGCTCGGGGCTGGAGAGATGGCTCAGCGGTTATAGAGCACTGACTGCTCTTCCAGAGGACCCGGGTTCAATTCCCAGCACCCACATGGCAGCTCACAACTGTCTGAAAATCCAGTTCCAGGGGATCTGACACCTTCACACCAATGCACATAAAATAAAGTTAAATAAACCATAAGAAATACTTTTTTTTAAAAAAAGGCTCTGTGTGTTGCCCAGGTTGGCCGGGACTTCCTGGGCTCCACTGCTACTATGCCACATCTCCTTTTTCTGCTTTTCACTGTCCATGTGAGGTGAGGAAAATTCTGTAAATGAATAGTGGTGAGATCAGAGTTGGGAGTCAGATCTCTGGCAGCCCTGACAGGCCAGACACGGTCACCCATCTTCAACCGGCAATTAAAAAACTAAATTAACAGTGAAAAGGAGGCCAGGCTGTGTGGGCACACACCTTTAATCCCAGCACTTGGGAGGCAGGGACAGGTGGATCTCTGTGAATTTGAGGCCAGCCTGGTCTACACAGTGAGTTCCAGGATGGCCAGGGCTGTTACACAGAGAAACCCTGTCTCAGGAAAAGAAAAAAAGAGGATTATTCAATATAGGCACACTGGGAAAGGAGACAGAGATCTAGTGGATCCCTTGAAGTCTGTCTTCAGTATTCTAATATGAAGGGGACATTTAAATCCATCTACAGGGTTTTAATACAAAGGCAGGCTAAGAAGCCTATTCCACTGGTCCATCATTTTCTGGTCCTCTGCAGGGAGGGGGTTCTGACAAACCTTTTCTCTGAAAGACATTCCTATTCTGGCTACTTCCAAGGCCTCAACCCCTCCTCCTGACATTGGGTTTCAGTCTGAGAGAAAAAGAAGGGACACAAGTTTCTCTTAGGCACCCTTATCTCTGTCAGGCTGGCTACAGCCAAGGTCACAGAGCAAGGTAAAGGGAAGACCACCAGAACTGAGGGTGGGGCTCGGACACTCTGAGTTCATTCCCAGTACCACCACCACCACTACTACCACCTCCATCACCACCACAACCCACCACCACTTGCACCCACCACCACCTCCACCACCGCCACTACCACAACCCACAGGGAAAAATAAACAGCAACAAACTTTAACAGTAGTAAATCCTATGTCGTGTGTGTTGGTTCTTGCTAGAGTTGGTTGCACAGTGGAATCTCGGTGAGGACTGTCTTCACTCTGAGCCTGGTATGAATCAGAGCCCCTTACATGGAGCTTGTATGTGCTTGCCAGTACAGTGCTCCTGCTACCATACAGGAAGCCTAGCACCAAAACATCACCTCTTCAGGATGCATTCTCTACTTCTCTACGACCAGCCTGGCCTCTGGCTTTAACACAGTCAGGTCCATATAAAGGGAGGGCTCTGCTTCTATTCCACATTCCTCTCCTGTAATCCCCATCATTTAGCACACTTCCTGTTTATCTATTTATTTAAATTTGTGTGTGTGTGTGCCCTGTGGGTGTATGTGCTGTACACCTGCAAGTGAAGGCCACCCTGCTCCTTTAAGACAGGGTCTCACACAGAACCTTATGCTTGATGTTTGTCTAACCCAGCTGGCCAGCAAGTCCCCAGGATCTCTCTGCCCCAACACTGAAGCTACAGGCATATGAAGTTATAGCAGACTCTTTTCTTCTTTTTCAGGTAGGGTCTCACTGTGTAGCCCTGATTGGCCTGGAACTCTCTGTGTAGACGAGGCTGGCCTCAAACTTATAGAGATCTGCCTGCTCTGCCTCCTAAGTGCTGAGATCATGTCAGCCACCAACCCATCTCCCCAGGCTAGTTGTTCTTTCTTTACAATGAAGTCGCTTGTAGCACAGGATGGGATTATACTATGTGGCTGAGATAACTGTCTTAGTGTTCCTATTGCTGTGATGAACACCTTGACCAAAAGCCACTTGGGGAGGGAAGGGTTTATTTGGCTTACATATCCAGAGTCATAGTCCATTGAGGGAAACCACAGTAGGAACTTAAGCCAGGCAAAAGCCTGAAGGCAAGAGCCGATGCAGAGGCCATGCTGCTTACTGAGTTGCTCCTCAGAGCTTTCTCAGCCTGCTTTCTTATAGACTCAGAATTGCTAGGGATGGCACCACCCACAGTGGGCTAGGCCCTCCCACAGCTATCACTAAGAAAATGCCCTGCAAGCTTCCCTACAGTCTGATTTTATGGAGGCAATTTCTCAGTTCCGGTTCATTCTTCTCAGATGACTGTAGCTCAGCGGTCCTCAACCTTCAATGCTCTGACCCTTTAATATAGCTCCTCATGTTGTGGTGACCCCCAGCCATAAAATTATTTTCATTACTACTTCATGCCGGGCGGTGGTGGCGCACACCTTTAATCCCAGCACTCAGGAGGCAGAGGCAGGCAGATCTCTGTGAGTTCAAGGCCAGCCTCTACAGAGCAAGTTCCAGGACAAGCCCCAAAGCTACAGAGAAACCCTGTCTGGAAAAACAAAACAAAAAAATTATTACTACTTCATAACTGTAATTTTGTTACTGTTATGAATTGCAATGTAATTCTGATACTCTTAGGCGACTCTGAAAGGATAGTTTGACCTCCAAAGGGATCATAGCCCACAGGTTGAGAACCACTGCTCTAGTTTGTCAAGCTGACAGAAAATTAGCCAGCACAATAACCTTCAGGGTGACCTTAAGATCTAACTCAGCCACCGAGTGCTAGGATCAGAGGCCTGTGCCACCATACCCGCTCTATTTTTGAGACAGCATCTCACTGTGTAGTTGAGGCTGGCCTTGAACTCACAGAGATATACCTGTCTCTGTCTCTCAAGTGCTGGGATTAAAGATGTATGGTATACCATGCCTGGCTTTTTTTTTCTTCTTTGAGACAGGGTCTCCCCCAACTGGGCTGGCCTTGAATTTCTTACCCTTTTGCTTCTCCCTCCAGAGTGCTGGGATTACAGGCATTGGCTCCAATGGCAAACCTGTATTGTGTATGTAAATGCTCACATTTGGTGACCTCTGTGTTCTTTGACCAGAAAATCCTACTGGATACATAGAAATGTGTCTTATGCCTTGCATTTGGCACATAGGAATGAATAGTGTCTGTGGAAAAACAATGATGCTGCCCTTCTTTTGGGCTCTGGGGTTAATCCTAAAAGACCATGGTTCCAGGACTGGAGAGATGGCTCAGTGGTTAAGAGCACTCACTGGCTGTTCTAGAGGTCCTGAGTTCAATTCACAGCAACGGTATGGTGGCTCACTACCATCTATATTGAGATCTGGCGCCATCTTCTGGCCTGCAGGCATACACACAGACAAAAACCTATATATAAATAAATCTTTAAAAATAATAATTTAATAATTTTGCCGGGCGATGGTGGTGTACTCCTTCAATCCCAGCACTCGGGAGGCAGAGGCAGGTGGATCTCTATGAGTTCAAGGCCAGCCTGGTCTACAGAGCGAGTTCCAGGACAGGGTCCAAACTTAGAGAAACCCTGTCTTGGGGAGGGAGGGAGAGAAAAAAAAAGACCATGGTTCCAGTTGGGTATGGTGGTTCCACTGGTAATCTCAAAGCTGGGGAGGCTAAATCAGGGGTCCTACAAGGTTGAGGTCAGCCTGAGATACAAAGTGAGACCCTGTCCTACATCCCTATCCTCCCCCCACACAAATAATAAACCCCATAATATTGTTCCAGTGTTTCTCCTGCCCTGTGAATCCTTTCTGATGGGTTTCAAAGTATTTTTGGTTATGTTCCCCCTCCTCATTCTCTTCAGGAGTGTAGTGATTCACTCATTCATTTACAAAGTATTTTTTTTGTTTTGTTTTAATTTTGTTTTTGTTTTTGTTTTTCGAGACAGCGTTTCTCTGTAGCTTTGGAGCCTGTTCTGGAGCGAGCTCTTGTAGACCAGGCTGGTCTTGAACTCACAGAGATCCACCTGCCTCTGCCTCCCGAGTGCTGGGATTAAAGGCATGCACCACCACTGCCCGGCTTGTTTTAAATTTTTTTATTTTTATTTTTTTTATTTTTTTAAATATGTATTTATTTATTATTTATACAATATATGCCTGAAGGCCAGAAGAAGGCACCAGACCTCATTACAGATGGTTGTGAGCCACCATGTGGTTGCTGGGAATTGAACTCAGGACCTTTGGAATAGCAGGCAATGCTCTTAACCGCTGAGCCATCTCTCCAGCCCCTTGTTTTAAATTTTAAAGATTAAAAAAAATTGATTTAACATCGAACATAGTGGTCCACATTGGAGGTCTCTGGAGTTTGAGGCCAGCTGGGTTATACATTGAGACCCTGGGGCTGGGGAGATGGCTCAGAGGTCCTGAGTTCAATTCCCAGCAACCACATGGTGGCTCACAACCATCTATAATGAGATCTGATGCCTCTTCTGGTGTGTATATGTTAACAGAACATTGTATGCATAATGAATAAATAAATCTTAAAAAAAAAAAGAGATCCTTCTGCTTCAGTAGGAGCTGGGACAATGGGGGAAAAAAAGAGACCCTGTCCAAAAAAAAAAAAACCCCAAAAAACCTGGTGGTAATGGCACATGCCTTTAATTTCTTTAATCTCAGCACTCGGGAGGAGGAGGCATATAGATCTGAGTTCAAGGCTAGCCTGGTCTACCAAGTGAGTTCAGGACAGCTACACCCAAATTCTGGAACCCTGAATCACTACCAGGAGACCAACTCTGATGCAAAAAACCAGAGTCTTTATTCATGAGTTAACTCAGTCTCTCCATTTGTCTGAAGCAGCAACAGTGGTGACACCAGCGGGGCAGCAGCAACATCAACGACTATGACGACAACGGACAGAAATATGCAGCAACAGGAATATTGCAGGAGAGACCCCCTGAAGGGGTTTATATAGAGGAAGAGGCTTGGGGCATGCCAAGCCTCTGGGCTTGTGATTGGCTGCCACCTAGTGAGGTGTGGGGAATTCCAGACTGCCAGGCTCTAGGGGCTCAGTTATCGGTCAGTTTTCTCTGCCCAGGGATTGGTTGGTTTTGTGTCAAGAGCAGAAGTGTCTCTGATTCTGGGACCAAACTGTGTTTCTTTCTTTGGTTCTTCTTACCTTTTGACCCTAATTTTGGGACCAGGGCAAATATCTTTGATATGCTCTGAATCTAGGAATTTAGTGCATTCTTTTGGTCCTGGTTTCAGGGTCTGGAGAGTTTTCTCCGGCTCTACCTTCGGGAGCAAAGTGTCTCTTCCCCTGACTCTGGTACCATTTTCACAGTGTGTTTCTTTCGCTGGGTCTGGGCTTGGGGCCGAGCCATTCAAGGTCTCTATAGGGGCTACGGATCAGGGATTTTCTGGGGTCTGGGTCACTCAAAAATGTCTTTATTAAAAGTTTTATTAAAATATTTTATTTTCTGTATACGTGTGAGGGCACGATTGTTTGTTTACAAGCCACATAAGCTCGGGTGTCTCTGGAGGCCAGAAAAAGTCAATGGCTTTCCTGGAGCTGGAGTTACAGTTGTGTAGGTGCTGGGAACCAAACCTGGGTCCCCTGTAAGAGCAGCAACTGCTTTAACCACTCAGTCATCTTTCCATCTCCCATTATTATTATTATTAATTTTGCTTTCCCCCCTTTTTAAATCAGAGTCTCTGTGAAGCCCTGGCTGGCCTGAAATTTTGTAACCCAGGCTGACCTGCCTCCACCTCCCAAGTGCTGGCACTAAATGTGTGTGCTACCACATCTAACCTGTTTCTAATTTCTAACAGGCTTTGTTTCCTTTCATTTTCTGTGTATGCATGTTTTGCTTGCATGTGTCCCTGTGTAGGTGCAGGTACCTGCAGAGGCCAGAAAAGGTGTCAGATCCCCTGGAACTGGAGTCACAGACAGGCATAAGCTGCATGTGGGTGCTGGGAATTGAACCAGGTCCTCTGAAAGAGCAGCCAGTGCTCTTGACCACAGAGCCATCTCAGTGGTTAAGTTCTAAGGTCAGAAACTTGCTTGGAAAAGGGACAGTGAACTATGAAAACAGTAAAGAGGGCCTGGGTGTAGTCACAAGAGCAGTCTAGGCTCATGGAATCCTCTGTGCAAAGACCATGTGGCAAGAAAGAAAACAGGCTACTGAGGTGGTAAAAGCTGAGGTGAAGCTATGTGATTTAGATCCGGCCCTAAGAGCACCTGACAGCCTGGGGTTTTCACCCTACAAGCAATGTAAAGACAAATAATTCTCATCAGGAGAACATATTGGAGAGCACAGAAATGAATGAGGGTAGGTTAGGGAGATGTCTCAGAGGGCGAAAGTGTGTGTGTGTGTGTGTGTGTGTGTGTGTGTTGAGTGTGGTGTGTGTGTGGTGTTTGTGAATGTGGTATGTATGTGTGGTGTGTGTGTGTATGGTGTGTGAGTGTGGTGTGTGTGTAGTGTGTGGTGTGTATGTGTGGTGTGTGTGTGAGTGTAATGTGTGTGGTGTGAGTGTGGTGTGTGTGTGTGGTGTGTGGTATGTGTGTGGTGTGTATGTGTGTGTAGTGTGTGTGTGGTATATGTATGTGGTTTGTGTGTGGTGTGTGTGTGAGTGTGGTGTGTGTGTGGTGTGTGTGAGATGTGTGTATGTATGTATGTAGTATGTGTGTGGTGTATGTATGTGGTGTGGGGGGTGTTGTGTGTGTGGTGTGGGGGGTGTTGTGTGTGGGGTGTGTAAGGGGGTGTGGTGTGTGTGAGTGTGGTGTGTGTGGTATGTGTGTGTGTTGAAAGCTTAATACCTGAGTCTGATTCCTGAACACATGTGGAAGGAGTGAATAGACTCCCCAGAAGTGGTCGTCAACACATTTAACATGGTATATACACAACACACACACACACATAAAAAATAAAACCTTTATAGAACAAAAATAAATTTAAGAAATGAATGAGGGTGTCTCTGTCTGCCACACCATACTATCCTGTCCCCTCCTGCCAGGGTCCTTCCACCTCTGCTCTCAGTCTTAGCGCCCTGTAGCATGTTCCTTACCCTGTAGCATGTTCCTTACCCTGTAGCATGTTCCTTACCCTTTAGCATGTTCCTTACCCTTTAGCATGTTCCTTACCCTTTAGCATGTTCCTTACCCTGTAGCATGTTCCTTACCCTGTAGCATGTTCCTTACCCTGTAGCATGCTCCTTACCCTTTAGCATGTTCCTTACCCTGTAGCATGTTCCTTACCGTTTAGCATGTTCCTTACCCTGTAGCATGTTCCTTACCCTTTAGCATGTTCTTTACCCTGCAGCATGTCCCTTACCCTGCAGCATGTTCCTTACCGTGTAGCATGTTCCTTACCCTGTAGCATGTTCTTCACCCATGCTTCAAATTCAATGCCTGTCCTGTCCTGGAGTTTTTTCCAGTACTTCACCCAGCTCTATCAGCTTCTTTGCCACTTGCCCATGTGGTGGTTCAGCCTCTCCCCTCCTGGGCCAGCTCAGAGTCCTGCTTGGCTGAAAGCAGGATGCAAAACTCACAGCCCAGGTCTGGTCTCTCCTCAACTGTCTGTCATTGCTTTCTTCCTCACTTGCCTCCCTCCTGGGAAAGTCACCTTGGGACTTGGGACTAGAGAAACTGACAGACATCTGTCAGTGACATTGGTGCCATAAGATGTGCATGAGGGGAACCCACCAAAGGGAAACTCACAGTTGTGGTGGGCCAGCCTTTATTGTGAGAACTAAGCACACAACAGAGGAAAATCAGCTCTCACAGGATAGCAATGAGGGGGGCATGGCAGGGAGTGTTGGAAGGCTGAGTGGGGGGAGGGACGCTTAGGAAAGGATTTAGTGGAGGGAGGCAGGGAGAGGGAAGAGAAGCACTGGAGAAAACCAGTTGAATCCTGGGAAAAGGCAGGCTGGACTTGTTGGAGGAGCCTGTGATGCAGGAGAGCCCTCCTCATTTTCGGGCACCCAGTCCCAGGGCAATGACGAGGCCCACGACCAAGAGGAACATGGCCACGGACAGCAGCACTGTGATGACTACCATGCCGCCCGTCCGGGCCATTCCTAACTCGATAGATTCCATGTTCTTTCCTGTCAGAAGAGAAAACCTTAGTGGGTTGGAGGGGTCCCTAGCCAGGGCTCACAGCTTAGCCTGGCCAGCCAACCAGCCAGCAGGGCAACAACAGCTATGGCCCTCTCCCAGCAACCGGTAGGAGTCACCAAGGAGATTTTCCTAAAGCACCGTTCCTCCTCACAAGGAGTCTTTAGTTTAACAGATGGGTGAACAGGAGGTTGCCAGAGCAAACATTCAACAGGAGAGTGAGAGTCCTCTGAAAACAACCTGCTCTAGGGGATAAAGCCCAGCGCTCAGGTTGTGTAGACACTTGAGATGTGAGAGAGGTAGGCATTTTACTTACGAGGAAGCGTAGACATCGGGGTTTCTGGGCTAGACTCGGTAGACGTCCCCTTCTGCACTCGGTAGGAAATGCTTTAGAGGTGGGAGTTGGGAGAAAGCAGAGATCCCGGTAGGAATCTGGCATTTGCGAGGAGAGGTTCCAGTCCCCATCTCCATGGCTCTCCCGCCCCAACTGTGCCCTCCTGGGGAGGGAGCCCACATTCCATACCCTTTAGCTGTGCCCTCTTCCTCATGCTTACCAGCATCCCCCAGCTTCTCTTTCTGTATCCCACATGTGTCCATCTGGTACCTACTAGTATTTAGTTCCTGGGGTTAAGTTTGTCACTTGATATGCGCTGAGCCGCGTGACGGTGAAGCCAGCCCCACTGTCCACCACGCTCACTAGCTCCCTGCGCCCACGGCATGGAGGCACCACAAACACTGATACCACCACTAAGAGAAAATAGGAGCGGAAGGCAGGGTCAAGTGTCTAGCAGTGCCATGGAGAACGGGTTAACGGGGAAGACTAAACAGGTACGGGGAAGCCGACCTTTGCTGTCGTTGGCTCTCCGGACCATCAGTGTGGCATTACCTCCCGTGAGGTGACATGGGGGCAAGGCAACTAGCAGGCTTTCTGTTAGGGCCGGAGACAGCAGCCCAGAGAGGCTTGAGATGTTGAAGTCTGTTAGAAAGTCAGGAGGGAATGCAGATGGAGTCAGACTCACTCTTAACTCAGATCTGGCCAAGAGGGTCATTACAGAGGGCGCAGAACAGGCCCGTGTGGCTCTGACCACCAGATGGCAGGCTTGAGCTTCAGATGGTGGATATGGCCTGGGAGCCGGACTAGACTCCCACCCACACAAACTGCAGATTCTTCTCTACCCCCCCCCCCAGAAATTTGTCAGCGGCTCACTACCATCCCTAGTTCTCAACCCCGGCCAGCTAGGAGTTTGAGAGTCCTGGAAGAGACAATGCTCCCTGTCTAGAGCTCTAAAACTCTCCTCACTCCCCCCAGAAACAGAGACCTGCAGCCCCCGGAGCTAGGACAGTCAGGAGACCCAGAAACAAAGGCAAGGTTTGGACAGGCAGCGTGGAGGTCATACTGCACCGGGAGCTGGATCCTAGAACAAGCTGGGGCTTCTTGAGGCCAATGAGGCCCTGCCCCAAGGTGGCTGATTTTGTCTTGGGGTAGGAGGAGCTGCTGGGAATCCAGTCCAACTTGCCAGTTGTAGCCTCAGGGAGGGCCCCAGACAGGTTTTTCAGGATTGGGAGTTGGCCCTCAGGCCCAAAAGGGGATGCCCTGACTGCGTCCTGGCAACTTAGCTAGCTGCAGGGGAGGATGACTCCTTCTTTGAGAATTTTCATGTCTGAAGCACAGAGTTCCTTTATATGTGTCTACAGCCATGATAGAGGCTGCTTCTCCCCAAGGAGGTAGGAATCTTTCTAGGAGGGCCATGATTCTGAAGTTGCCCTGGTCTGTACGGAAAACCCCAAAGATCCAAATGGCTTTGTGTTCTGATCTAGCTGCCCTCACTCCCCCGACCCATAAGGGGAACTTCCTTGTGGTTTGTAATTGACAAGGATGTTTGTGTTCTTTCTGGCGGGTGGTTTGCCACAGAAGCAGTAGAGGTATAAAAGGCTTTAGCTGAGGCAAAATAAAGGTTGCTGTTCTTCCACTTGAAAAGAAGCCTCCCTGTCTCAATCCCTGCACCACTACCATCCCCCCCACCTCACCACTACCACCCCATCCCACCCCCCCCACCCCCGGCCAGTCTTGGTAAATCCAGGCTGCACTGGAGCAGCAGCTTTGGTTAGTAAGAACAGGAGAGAGGGAGATTGGTTGTGTGGGGTGGGGATAGCAGACCCAGAGCTCCGATTCCTAGTGTTGACTGTGGCCCAAGACACTGTGGCTCTGGGAGAAGTTGAGGGTGTCAGTGTGAATCTTCAGATTTGCCAGAGGGTGGGGACAAAGGAGGTAAGAGACGGCTTCAGCAAGGAGGTAGATGCTGGTTCAGTCCAGCAAGGATGTCGGGCTGTGGTGTAAACACAATCAGACTTGGGCAGCAAGCATTGGTTCCGCTGGTGGAGAATAAAGAAGAAAAATCTCAAGAAACGAGACAGGCGGATCCTGAGTTCCAGGCCAGCCTGGGCTACACAGTGAGACCCTGTCTCAAGTCAAGTTGGGTATAGTGGTGCACACCTTAATTCCAGCACACGGAAGGCAGAGGCAGGAGGATCTATGTAATTTTGAGGCCAGCCTAGTCTACATAGTGAGTTCAAGGACAGTCAAAGCGATGTTGAGAGACCTGTTTCAAAAAACAAACCAACAAGGCTGGGTGGTGGTGGCACATACCCTTAATCCCAGCACTCTGGAGGCAGAAGCAGGTGGATCTTTGAGTTTGAGGACAGCCAGGGCTACACAAAGAAATCTTGTCTCGAGACTACAGATGGGAAAAGATCTTCACTAACCCCACTTCAGACAAAGGTCTGATCTCCAAAATATACAAAGAACTCAAGAAATTGGACACCAAAAGAACACATAATCCAATAAAAAAAAAATGGAGTACAGACCTAAACAGAGAACTCTCAACAGAGGAATCTAAAATGGCTGAAAGACACTTAGGGAAATGTTCAACATCCTTAGACATCAGAGAAATGCAAATCAAAACAACTCTGAGATTCCATCTTACACCTATAAGAATGACCAAGATCAAAAAACACTGATGACAACTTATGTTGGAGAGGTTGTGGGGAAAAGGGAACACTTCTGCATTGCTGGTGGGAATGCAAGCTGGTACAACCCCTTTGGATGTCAGTGTGGCGAGTTCTCAGAAAGTTAGGAAACGACCTTCCTCAAGACCCAGTAATACCACTTTTGGGTATATATCCAAAGGATGCTCAATTGTGCCACAAGGACATGTGCTCAACTATGTCCATAGCAGGTTTGTTTGTCATAGCCAGAACCTGGAAACAACCTAAATGCCCCTCGATCGAAGAATGGATAAGGAAAATGTGGTACATTTACACAATGGAGTACTACACAGCAGAAAAAAAAAACGACAGCTTGAATTTGGCAGGAAAATGGATGGAACTAGAAAGCATTATTTTGAGTGAAGTAACCCAGACACAGAAAGACAATTATCACATGTACTCACTCATAGGTGGTTTTGAAACATAAGGCAAAGAAAACCAGCCTACAAACCACAATCCCAGAGAACCTAGACAACAATGTGGACACCGAGAGAGACTTACATAGATCTAATCTACATGGGAAGTAGAAAGTATAAAAAGACAAGATCTCCTGAGTAAATTGGGAGCATGGGGACCTTGGGGGAGGGTTGAAGGAGGGAGGGGAGTGGCAGGGAGGGGAGCAGAGAAAAATGTAGAGCTCAATAAATATCATGGGGGAAAAATTAAAAAAAAAAGAAAAGAAAACTTGTCTCGACAAAACAAAAACAAAACAAAAATCAGGACTGGAGAGATGGCTCAGTGGTTAAGAGAACTCAGTATTCTCCTAGAGGACCAAGTTTAATTCCCAGCACACACATGGCAGTTCACAACTGTCTGTAGCTTCAAGATCTGACACCCTCACATAGACATACATGCACACCAAGGCACGTAAATTAAAATAATAAATAATTTTTTACATGGATCTAATGTGCATGGGAAGTAGGAAAGGACAAGATCTCCTGAGTAAATTGGGAGCATGGGGACCATGGTAGAGGGCTAAAGGGGAGAGGAGAGGAAGGGAGGGGGCCAGAGAAAAATGTAGAGCTCAATAAAATCAGTAACAAAAAGAAAGGAAAACAACCAGAAAAAAAGAAAAAATAATAAAATAATAAATATTTTTTTAAAAATGATCCCCCCAATCAACTAAATAACAACAACAAAACACCTCAAGTCAAAATGAGCCAGCGGTGCAATGTGCATGAGGCATGGGTTTCCATCCACAGTGCACAAGACCAGCACTGTTTCCTGGTGTCTCCCACCCCAGGCTAAATGAGAGAAGTAAATTTGCCAGCCAGAGGGAGAGGAGAGCGAACCACTCAGAATGCTGGGCAGGGGCTCCGCATGCCCTCACTCTCTTGACCAACAGCCATCTTAAGTGGCCCTGCCTTGTCAGTGTGGAACCTGAGACTCGGACATGTTGTCCCTAGAAAATGGTCAGGCGTGGGCTTTTCCAGATTGGAGAACTCTGCAGAGCCTGAGCTCAGACCCTCAGTGTCTGCTCCAGAAGCCGCCTACTTTCCCTCGTCCCAGAGAAAGGGTCAGGGGCCTGGTAGAGCGGGGACTAGTGAAGGGCTGCTATGATGTCCTTCCCCCACGGTGGATGGGTGTAAAGCCCAGGATGTGAGGGGGACAGAACCTGGGGGCACAGGCAGAGAGCAGGAAGGGCTCTTACCAGAGTGTCTCCAAATATACTGTGCAATGGGTTGTTGGGGAATTGGTTTAAACACTTCTGACTCAGTGGGCCTGGGGTAAAGGTTGAAACTACATTTCTTTTTTTTTTCTCTGTGGCTTCGGAGCCTGTCCTGGAACTAGCTCTTGAAGACCAGGCTGGCCTCGAACTCATAGAAAGAAACTACATGTCTTGAACAATTTTTAAATGACACTTATCGTGTTGTGTATGTGTATGCCCATGTGTGCCACAGCGCACATGTGGGGGGCAGAGGACAGCTTGTGGGAGCTGGTCCTCTCTTTTCACAGTGTGATCCTCAGGTGACAGGAGCCTTTACCTGTGGAGGCCCCCCCCCCCGTTTCCTAGAGCTGCATTTCTAAGGCACTTACAGGTGACCACACACACACACACCCCTCTGATGGAAAGTGGGACAGAGGGTTTTCTCACGCTGCCAGCACGCTGCCTTTGGGTGGATTTCTGTGTGTCTTGCTCCACGGCTTTTGTCCCCTTTAGATGAGATCTTATCCCCACTCTACACACTGAAAGATCCGCACACAAAGGAGAACTTGAGGTGGGGAAGAGGGCTAAATGATGGGATGTCAGGGTCAGGGGATCTTCCTGGCATGTCTCAAAACCTCAACATAGCAGGGTGCTTATGTTGGGCCTGGGAGCTATCGCCTCTCATTTGGGTTAAGGAGGAATCAGGGAGAGGATGGGTTTACTGCAGAGCAGATTGTGTTGGTCCAGTCTTAGGCCCCATTTGAAATTAGGAGTGAGACAAAGTGAGACAGGAAAGGGCATATCTCTGGTCACATTTTAAAGGGATATGAGGGTCCTGTGCCTTTAAGCCCTCCCATCTCCCTCCAATCTCCCCCCTCACCTTCCCCACCCGAACCCTCCCCAGGTTTCTGGAGGAGCAGAGTTGCTTCTTCTCCCTGCCCTGCCGAGCTGCTCACTGGCTGCTCTGGAGGCTGTGCTTTGCGGTCTCCATGGAAACCATTAGTTGCTAAGCAACTGAAGCATCATCTGTGCTGAGCTCTCGCATCTAATTATCCCATCACAGTGGCTGAGAAGGGTTTGGGGAGCTGAGAGGAGGGGGAGGCCCAGCACTGGAGCAAGAGGATAACTCTTTCAGCAGAGCAGATTCACTGACAGTGCCGGAATCATTTAAAGCCACAGCACCCCGCTCCTCTGGAGGATTTCCTAAGGGCCAAGCAAGGGAACCGGGATCAAGGTCCGGAGTCTCTCTCCTGAACTCTGTCTTCTCTGCTGTCCTCCCCTTGATTCTTGACTCTAAACTCCTTAAAGTTCCCACCCCTTCCTTCTCCTAAACACCCTCCTCTAGCCAACAGGCACTTGTTGCTGCCAGGAATGCCCGTGGGATAAACTAAGCAGTAAAGATAGAAACGCAGGCTAAGTTCTTGCCCTTCCCTCTTCTGCTCCATCAGTTCCTCAAACAGACCTTTTCTTCCTGGACTAAAACCCCCTTCCCCCCTTCTTGAGTTACAGTAGCTCTGTAGCCTAAAAAATCAGGATTAGAACCCAGGTCTGCCTGACCTGTCCACAGTCCCACTTCAACTAGGCCACTCCTCTATCTCCCAGGGAATTAGAAAACATGTCCACCTGTCTCCAGGGGCGTGCTAGACACAGATGGTGACCATTGCTCTCCTGGTGACGAGAGATGTCTTATAGCTAGGTGAACCACTTTGAACCTCATTTTTTTTTTCAACTTAAAAATGGAAAAGCTCCAGCCAAGTGCATGCCTTTAATCCCAACACTTGGGAGGCAGAGACAGGCAGATGTCTGTGAGTTCAAGGCTGTCCTGGTCTACAAAGTGAGCTCCAGGATAGCTAGGGCTACCCAGAGAAACCCATCTCGGGACAAAAAAGATTTAGGACAAAGATGCAGAAAGAGCATTGAGAGCAGCTATAATCTAGGGCCTGCAGGTCAGGAGTGGTGCTCACCAAATATTAGCTTGTTGGGAGGTCTGAGGGCCATTCTTTGGAGATCTAAGGCTGGAAAATGCATGGTCATAAGGAAAACTCCATCATCCAGGTCATCACAACCAAACCTTCCAGCTTTGTGGCCTTGGCTAAGTTGTTGCTTCAAGATGTAGTTTCCATTTGCATTTATTTAATTTATTTTATGCATTGTGAGTGTTTTGCCTGCATGTATGCTATGTACCACTTCTGTGCCTGGTATCTTCTGAAGTCAAAAGAGAGCATCTGATCCCTGGGAACTGGGATTATAGATGGTTGTGAACTGCCATGTGGGAAGTTTCTAGTTCTCAGGGCCTCTGTAAGGAAAACTGCTGAACTGTCTCTCCAACCACTGTAGTTTCCATTTGATAGGAACAGTAAAATCTGTCTCCTGGGAATATGGTGACTAACACTCCAACTGATTTATTTAAGAGTGACTAGGACAGTGTCTGGTTCAATAAATACTGATTTAAGTAATCCATCTTATTCCCTCTCTGTTTTTTGAGAGAGGGTTTCTCTGTGTTGTTACTGGGACTCTCTGTAAACCAGTCTGGCCTCAAACTCAAAGGGATCCGCCTGCCTCTGCCTCCCGAGTGCTGGGATTAAAGATGTGCACCACCACCACGCAGCCTATTCCCTCCTTTTTATTAGCCCTCATTTCAGATGAGGAATGAGGGTGCCAAGGTAATAGGTGACATCCTCAAGGTCACAGAGCAAACGGGATTAAGGGGCCTTAATCACTCAGTATTTGCTTTTCCAGCTGTGTCATTGGTACAAAGAGACACGTTAAGATTCGAAAAGCTTGTCCAAGGGTTAGTGGCCACAGGGTACCAGGCATCCAGAACAGCTTATTTGATTCATTCACTTATTAAACATTGGTAGAAAAATCCCATTATGGTGGGTTCTATGCCAGAGCTTGAGGTACTAAAGCAATGAGATACAACTTCTGCTCTCAGCTGCGGAGTTTTGAGGACTGAAGCCCAAGCTGGTCTGCCTGGAGTAAGCAGAGGAAGAGAGCCTATAAAAAGGGAGTCATATCACTAGGCAGTGGTGCTGCACACCTTTAATCCCAGCACTCAGAAGCCTAGGCAAGCAGATCGCAGAATTTGAGGCTAGCCTGGGCTACACAGAGAAACCCTGTCTCAAAAAAAAAAAAATCGGGGCTGGAGAGATGGCTCAGTGGTTAAGAGCATTGACTGCTCTTCCAGAGGACCCGGGTTCAATTCCCAGCACCCACATGGCAGCTCACAACTGTCTAAAGATCCAGTTGCAAGGGATCTGACACCTTCACACCAATGCACATAAGATAAAATTAAATAAACCATAAAAAATATAAAAAAAGGAAAAAAAGAAAAAAATCTACCTGCTGAAAGGCTTAGGGACATGAATTTTTGTCACACCTGGGAACTGCAAACTACACGTCTTGGCCAAAAGAAGGACTCAAAGGTGGGGGCCTGATGGGAGCTACAGCCGCAGCTGGACCGCTAGCAACTTTGTAGTTGCCAAGAGTTTAAATTTTTGCCTGGAAGATTCTTCTGGTAACAATGTAGAGGATAGTCCGGCATCAGGTCAGACAGGAGGTGAGGAGATTGTGCGGCTAAACTACCCAAGAGAATAAAGAAAAACAAGTGTGGCCAGGCCGTGGGCACCAGAATGTAAAGGAGCAGGCTGTCGTCATGTCACAGAGACTGACGGGAATCGGTGATGACTGCAGAATATGTCTAAGGAGAAAGAACAAATGACTTCCAGATTTATAGATGAGAGCAGATTTGAGTGGTGGGGTGGGGGAAGAAATGTTCCCTACGGAGCCCTTACGTCTGAGGTATCATGATTGCAGGTTTCCTCCATTATGCCCCATAAGGATCTTTGCTTCCTGTTTCCTCACATTTGTGACTCTGTGAAGTTCCCTTCCCGTTCTGTCAGAACAGTAGGATAGCCGTGCAAGGAGCTGGGCATGCCGATGTGTACCTGTGGTTCTAGTTACAAGAACTATGGTAGGGGGACTGCTTGAGCCAGGAGTTTGAGGCCACCCAAAGCAATATTGTGAAGTTAAATGCCAGATGATCAGAAGTTTGAAGCCACCCTGGTCTACATGAGACATTGTCCCAAAACAAAGGAAAGGGGAGCAGGTAGGAGGGAGGCAGGGAAAGGAACGGAGCTCGGAATTGCCAGGCATGCTACTGCACACCTGGAATCCCAGCATTCAAGACGTGGTGGCAGCAGGAGCTATAGGTCAAGACAGCCTGAACTATAGAGGTTCCAGCTATAGGATATATGATGAAACTTTGCCTCAAAAGCCCCCTTCCTAGCCGGTGGCAGAAGCAATGACTCACTTGAGGAGGGTGTAGACTTTGCTCCTTGTTCACTCTGGAGGAGGCAGGAGCATTTCCACGGTGAGGTGAGGTCTCCATGCAAGGGACTAAGGCCTTAGGCAGCAAGTGTGACTGGAAAGGCTTGGAGCTAAGTCTAGGAAGTTGCGGGATGATTGCATTTCACTTGACATCCTCACTGTGCCTTCTTGAGGCAAAAGCCGGCCCTTGGCTCTTACCCAGAAGCCTGACTCTCAGAACAAAATATTCCCCTTTACAAGTCGCTACATTCGTGATAGGTTCCCTGCTGTAACAGCTAACCAATACAATCACCTTGGGAAGCAGCCAGGAGGACATTACAATGGGGCATGGGAGTTGTCGACACAGAGAACAGGTGTGTGACAGGACTCTCAGCTGTGGAAGAAGGCCCTTGCAAAGATTGTAAAAGAGAAGAAGGCAGTAACCAACAGGCTTCTGGGGTGGTGGGAGAGAGAAGAGGAAAAGAGGTCTATAAAGAAGAAATGGAGCCACATGCCTTTAATCCCAGCACTCGGGAGGCAGAGGCAGGCGGATCTCTGTGAGTTCGAGCCCAACCTGGTCTACAAGAGCTAGTTCCAGGACAGGCACCAAAGCTACAGAGAAACCCTGTCTCGAAAAACCAAAAAAAAAAAAAAAAAAAACCAAAAAAAAAAAAAAAAAAAAAAAAAAAAAAAAAAAAAAAAAAAAAACCACCAAAAGAAGAAGAAGAAGAAGAAGAAGAAGAAGAAGAAGAAGAAGAAGAAGAAGAAGAAGAAGAAGAAGAAGAAGAAGAAGAAGAAGAAGAAGAAGAAGAAATGGATATTAACTAGGAAAGAAGGAGGGAGTAGATGGAGTTCCCAGACTCACGTGGTGCATTAGGGCTGGAGAGACGGCTCTTCGGTTGAGGGTGTTTATTGCTCTTGCAGAGCACTGGAGCTCAGTTTCCAGCCCCAGGAAGCTCAATTATGTGCCACTCCAGCTCAGGGACTCTGACTGCTCCATCGGTCCTTTGAGGGCAACCATACACATTCAAGGCACACACTCACACATGCACATAAAAATGCATTTAAAGCCAGGTGGTGGTGGCACACGCCTTTAATCCCAGCACTCAGGAGGCAGAGGCAGGCAGATCTCTGTGAGTTCGAGGCCAGCCTGGTCTACAAGAGCTAGTTCCAGGACAGGCTTCAAAGCTAGAGAAACCCTGTCTCGAAAAACAAAAACAAAACAAAAAAAAAGATGCATTTAAAAATGAGATGTCGAGGACACGAGCGGATCAGGGAACCACTTCCTAAATAGAACCCCAGCAGCACAGACACTGAGAGAAACAATTAATAAATGGGACCTCTTGAAATTGAAAAGCTTCTGTAAAGCAAAGGACATGGTCAACAAGACAAAACGACGGCCTACAGAATGGGAAAAGATCTTCATTAACCCCACATCAGACAGAGGTCTGATCTCCAAAATATACAAAGAACTCAAGAAATTGGACACCAAAAGAACACATAATCCAATAAAAAAAATGGAGTACAGACCTCAACAGAGGAATCTAAAATGGCTGAAAGACACTTAAGGAAATGTTCAACATCCTTAGTCATCAGAGAAATGCAAATCAAAACAACTCTGAGATTCCACCTTACACCTGTAAGAATGGCTAAGATCAAAAACACTGATGACAACTTATGCTGGAGAGGTTGTGGGGAAAAGGGAACACTTCTGCATTGCTGGTGGGAATGAAAGCTGGTACAACCCCTATGGATGTCAGTGTGGCGATTTCTCAGAAAATTAGGAAACGACCTTCCTCAATACCCAGTAATACCACTTTTGGGTATATATCCAAAAGATGCTCAATCGTGCCACAAGGACATGTGCTCAACTATGTCCATAGCAGCTTTGTTTGTCATAGCCAGAACCTGGAAACAACCTAAATGCCCCTCGATCGAAGAATGGATAAGGAAAATGTGGTACATTTACACAATGGAGTACTACACAGCAGAAAAAAAATAATGACAGCTTGAATTTGGCAGGAAAATGGATGGAACTAGAAAGCATTATTTTGAGTGAGGTAACCCAGACATAGAAAGACAATTATCACATGTACTCACTCATAGGTGGTTTTTAAACATAAGGCAAAGAAAACCAGCCTACAAACCACAATCCCAGAGAACCTAGATAACAATGCGGACACTGAGAGAGACTTACATAGATCTAATCTACATGGGAAGTAGAAAGTATAAAAAGACAAGATCTCCTGAGTAAATTGGGAGCATGGGGACCTTGGGGGAGGGCTGAAGTGGGGAGGCGAGTGGCAGGGAGGGGAGCAGAGAAAAATGTAGAGCTCAATAAATATCATGAAAAAAAACCCAACTTGCTACTTGAGGTGCCTGAAGATATCAAGGCACCTCGCAGGTGGGTGGATGTGTGCTCAAGGAGGAAACCCACAGAGTGGACAGACAAGCAGCAGAAGCAGGCAAAGCAGAGAGATGTGCAATCTGCTCTTGGCTTTGGCAAGGAGGAGCCGCTGGGGAGCTCTTCAGACCCAGACCATAGGTGCTAGGGCTGACGATGTGACTCAATCTTAGGGCTTTTGCCTAACATGCACAGTGCCCTGTGTTCCATCCTTGGCAGTGCAGGACGACCACAGTAGCTTGTCCTGGGAGACATGTGAATGAGAAGATGGGCAAGACAATACTAAAGACAAAGGCTGTATCGAGATGGGTTCAGGACTCCCTAAAAGACCAAGAGGAAGGACAGGATCAGAGGAAGATCAGAGAGGGATCTTCTTTCCTAAGCTTTATCACATAGTTCTTGAGACCTTCTGGGCTCCTTCTGGGCCCCTGTGGTGGTTTGGATGAGAATGGTCCCCATAGCTAGGCTAGGAGGTGTGACCTCATTGGAGAAGGCCTGGCCTTATTAGAGGAGGTATGTCCTAGGGTGTGAACCCATGCCAGCCCCAGTCTCTTTCTCTGCCTCCTGCCTGTCGATCAGACCGAAGTTCTCAGCTACTGCTCCAGCACTGCCTGCCGCCACGCTTCCCACCATGATAGTCCTGGCTCGACCTCTGAAGCTGTAAGCAAGCCCCCATGGTGTCTCTTCACAGCAATAAAACAGTAACCAAGACACCTCTAATAGGCACCTCTAATGGGCACAGGGAAGGACACCCAGGAGCCTTCCTGGGATGTGGGTAGAGTGTGGAGAAGGCCTAAATGCCACACAGCAGAAGGAAGCAGATCCTGGAGACCACAGCTAGAGGGGTAGGTGTAGGACTCTAGATCTCCATCTAAGTGGCTAAGAGACCCAAGAACTGCCACTTTCTCTTATCCTTTTCTTTCTTCTTTCTCTCTCTCTCTCTCTCTTTTTTTTTTTTTTTTTTTTTTTTTTGGTATGAGTGCTCTGTCTGCATGTATGCCAGAAGAGGGCATCAGATCCCACTATAGATGGTTGTGAGTTACCTTGTGTCAGGGTCCGATGCTAGCCTTGACCCTCAATTATTTCTCTCAACCAGGCCCCAACATAAACTATCTCTCTCTAGACCGCCGTGGAGGAGACGGGAATAAAGACACGACTCACATGGTTTCATCGGGAGGGAGACTCTCAGTGGTCCCTCATGAAGTCCTGAGTTCACATGCTGAAGAATCCCTCTCCTTTATTCTCCAAACAGTCTTTATACCAAAACTTAACTTAGGGGAAATACATTAGCATTTTGTCTCCTAGGTAACCAGGTGAGTGGCTTCTCGTCACATACACAACTACCTGTCTGCTCTGTATGCTAGCTGTCATGTAGGCTTGAATCAGCATCTCTATCAGGCATCCTCCAAATTACAAAGAAAGGAGCAACAGCATCCTGACCTTTTGTTAGGGCAGTGACAGCCTGTCTGCAGGGCTGCGTGACCACCTCAGGTGGGGCCTATGGCTTCAGAGCCTGGCTGCCACATCATATAGAAATATGGGCCTATAACCTTGTGATTGCTGGGAACTGAACTCACAACCTCTGGAAGAGCAGCTGGTTCTCTTAACCACTGAGATATCTCTCCAGCTCCCCCACCCCAACTGACATTTTTACATTTTTTTTTTATTTTATTGATATTTATTGAGCTCTACATTTTTCTCTGCTCCCCTCCCTGCCTCTTCCCTCCCCCTTCAGTCCCCCTCCAAGGTCCCCATGCTCCCAATTTACTCAGGAGATCTTGTCATTTTATACTTTCTACTTCCCATGTAGATTAGATCTATGTAAGTTTTTCTTTTTGTTTTTCCCCATGATATTTATTGAGCTCTACATTTTTCTCTGCTCCCCTCCCTGTCACTCCCCTCCCTCCTTCAACCCTCCCCCAAGGTCCCCATGCTCCCAATTTATTCAGGAGATCTTGTCTTTTTAACTTTCTACTTCCCATGTAGATTAGATCTATGTAAGTCTCTCTTAGTGTCCATATTGTTGTCTAAATTCTCTGGAATTGTGGTTTGTAAGCTGGTTTTCTTTGCCTTATGTTTAAAAACCACCTATGAGTGAGTACATGTGATAATTGTCTTTCTGTGTCTGGGTTACCTCATTCAAAATAATGTTTTCTAGTTCCATCCATTTTCCTGCCAAATTCAAGCTGTCATTATTTTTTTCTGCTGTGTAGTACTCCATTGTGTAAATGTACCACATTTTCCTTATCCATTCTTCGATCGAGGGGCATTTAGGTTGTTTTCCAGGTTCTGGCTATGGCAAACAAAGCTGCTATGAACATAGTTGAGCACATGTCCTTGTGGCACGATTAAGCACCCTTTGGATATATACCCAAAAGTGGTATTACTGGGTCTTGAGGAAGGTCGTTTCCTAATTTTCTGAGAAATCGCCACACTGACATCCATAGGGGTTGTACCAGCTTACATTCCCACCAGCAATGCAGAAGTGTTCCCTTTTCCCCACAACCTCTCCAGCATAAGTTGTCATCAGTGTTTTTGATCTTGGCCATTCTTACAGGTGTAAGGTGGAATCTCAGAGTTGTTTTGATTTGCATTTCTCTGATGACTAAGGATGTTGAACATTTCCTTAAGTGTCTTTCAGCCATTTTAGATTCCTCTGTTGAGAGTTCTCTATTTAAGTCTGTACTCCATTTTTTTTTATTGAATTATGTGATCTTTTGGTGTCCAATTTCTTGAGTTCTTTGTATATTTTGGAGATCATACCTCTGTCTGATGTGGGGTTAGTGAAGATCTTTTCCCATTCTGTATGCTGTCGTTTGGTCTTGTTGACCGTGTCCTTTGCTTTACAGAAGCTTTTCAGTTTCAGGAGGTCCCATTTATTAATTGTTTCTCTCAGTGTCTGTGCTGCTGGGGTTCTATTTAGGAAGTGGTTCCCTGTGCCAATGCGTTGAAGTGTACTTCCCACTTTCTCTTCTATAAGGTTCTATAAGGCTTTATGTTGAGGTCTTTGATTCATTTGGACTTGATGTAGTAGAGTTTGAAGTCAGGGATTGTGATGCATCCAGAAGTTTTTTTGTTGCCCAGGTCCTGGGTTTTTTGCTTTTCCAAATGAAGTTGAGTACCGTTCTTTTGAGGTCTTTGAAGAATTTTGCTGGGATTTTGATGGGCATTGCGTTGAATCTGTAGATTGATTTTGGTCCAACTGCCATTTTTAACCCCTCTTGAAGTCTATCCAAATCTGAGCTACCGACACCTCCAGTAGGGACTTTCGAGTTAGAGTGTAGCCCCAGCCAGTCCACAGCTCTGGTGGTCAAAGGTTGACCCCAGGAAGAAGAACAAAGGTGGGAAGGGTCAATAATGCTTTGAATCCTCTCCCATCCTTCTGAAGTGGGCGGGTAGGTGTGGCAAGGCTGCCCAGGCCCCAGCCTGGTGCTGGCCTCTCACCTCCCCAGGCCCTGCTTGATATGCACATGAGATGTTGGTGCCCTTCTCAAAGCTGTCATTTGTACAGAAGTCCAAGGGATGGGGAGCGAGGGAACACTTCCTTCCTCTTCCACCACCCCCACCACCACTTGTACTTGTAGGGACCTGCAGCCACACAGCCTGTCCCCAGCTCAGGCTCTGAGTTCTCAGGACTGCTAGAAATAGCCTCCCTGGCTGTGCGTACAATAATGGAGGCATGCAGGGTGGTGGTGGCAGCGGCACGTATTTAATCCCACTATTCAGGAGGTAGAGGCAGGCGGGTCTCTCTGAGTTCGAAGCCAGCCTGGTCTATAGAACGAGTTCCAGGACAGGCTCCAATGCTACCAAGAAACCCTGTCTTCAAACAAACAAACAAAAAGATTGGAGGCAGAACCCCCAAACTAGCGTGCCCTCAGATCAGCTTCCAGACTGTGCAGCCTACCTTACGGGCAAGCTGAAGAGTGAGAAGCAGGCTCCTGAGGTAAGCAGAGGGCTGGGAGGAGGATGAATGAGGATCCAGCCCTCTGGAGGCTACTTTCCAGCTCTGACCTTGAACTCACGTGACTGCCTCTGAACAGTGGCTGTGACTCCGCTTCACAGATCAGGGGTGATGAAAAAGGACAGGAGGCTCGGGGAGCCCACACAGCACTGGCAAATAGTAGGGTGCTTAAAACAAGTTCTTCTCCTTCCTCCTCATTGGGCTCTGAAGGAAGGGGGAGGCCAGGGACACCTGGAAGCAAGACTGCAGCTGTATTCTGTCTCCCTCCACACTAGAGCTCAGGCCCCTTCACCGCTGTTGTTTGTCTGGCCTGGGAGTGAAAAGTGTTCTCGTGGGCTGAAGGAAGCCTGATAATGAGAGGACTGCCTCTGGAACCCGCACCCCAGCACATACAAGATCCCCTAAAATTCATAATCCGGTTTATATTCCTATTCCCTCCGCTGGACCTGTCACCATGGCAACAGTTTCCTCAGTTGCACTTCATCAGCTTCTCAGCAAATCTTTTTTTTTTCTGCCTTCCAATTCAATCTCTCTCTTCTCATCCTCTATTGGTCTGCTCTTCTATGGGTTCAGGATGCTCCCCTTTCCATCTCTCAGCTGCTCCAGGTCCCTCTGGTCTTCCCTCATAGGAAGATCTCTTTCTAGGGCCTCCCATCTCTGCCTCCTCAAGTCTAAAGCTGTAGCCACCAGCTGAGGTCTGTTGGTTAGACAAGCACTTGTGTCCCTTTTGAGATCAGGACAGAGAAGGGAGTCTCAGAGGGACAGAGTTTGGATCCCAGTGGGTTCTGGGAGAGCTCTGCTGTAGTGATTTGCTTTTCTCTGACCAGAAAGAAGGGAATGGGGGTCAGGGCAACAGCCCTGGATAATTTCTGCTCCTGCACTGGGTCAAAATCAATTCTTTTCGGGGGGCGGGGGGGAGAGGGGATAGTTTCAGGACAGGGTTTCTCTGTGTAACAACTCTGGATGTCCTGGAACTCCCTTTGTAGACCAGGCTGGCCTCGAACTCACCAAGATCTGCCTGCTTCTGCCTCCCAAGTAATGGGATTAAAGGCGTCCGGCACCACTCAGTCAACACTGGTATGGGGTCCAGCCTCCAAGACTAACCTGATTCTGACTTCTCTCTCCTCAAAGTTCAATTAAGTCTCTTCATGCCTGCACTGGTCATTTCCATGGGTGGGGGTGGATCCTATTATGTCCTAATGCAGTGACCCTAAGCATGAACTGCTCTCTGGATTTTCCTGTCACTGTTCAGTGTAAAACTTCACTATCCCTAAGAGAGACATACATAAATCTAATCTACATGGGAAGTAGAAGACTAGATCTCTTGAGTAAATTGGGAGCATGGGGACCTTGGGAGAGGGTTGAAGGGGGGAGCAGAGAAAAATGTAGACCTCAATTAAAAAAAAAAAACAAAACAACAAAACCTTACAATCATTCTAAGGATTGAGGCTAGCCTGAGCTAGGTGAGGCCCTGACTGGGGAGGAGTATAGTATCCCCTTCCTTCCTTCCTTCCTTCCTTCCTTCCTTCCTTTCTTTCTTTCTTTTTTTTTTTTTTTTCTATTTTTGGTTTTTGAGACAGGGTTTCTCTGTGGCTTTGGAGCCTGTCCTGGAACTAGCTCTTGTAGACCAGGCTGGCTTCGAACTCACAGAGATCCGCCTGCCTCTGCCTCCCGAGTGCTGGGATTAAAGGCGTGCGCCACCACCGCCCGGCATTAGTACCCCATTTCTCAGGTACAAAGTTAGAGGAAGGCTACCTGTGACTGTCATTTCCCACAGCAGCTTTCCTTGGGAGGGCACTCATGTCTGCCCCTTGCTGTGACAGCCCCCCAGGCTACCCTAGATCAAGCTTCCCACGGGGCATTTTGCACACTCACTGAAGGTCCCAGTGGCAGACCTGGGCCTAGGACAAGTATAGTCACACCTGAGAAGACAAATGTCTCTCAAACACACACCTTCCATCCCTTTCTCCTGACCTCTCTGTTTCCTTTATTATTTATTGAGCAGCTACTGTGTTCCAGTCACTTCACACACGACACCTCGGTTCATCGTCAGAATGTTTGATTAGATAGTTATTATCCCTTTTCCAAGAAGACGCCGGCGCTCAGAGTGGTTAATTCACCCAAGCAAGTCAGCCAAAAGCTGGCTCTCAAATCCAGACTTGGAGCTCTCCAAAATTAGTGTGTTATTTTTTATTTTTTAATTTTTTGCTACACTGCACTGTCCTCGCATGGCTCTTCCTGCTCAAGAGGCTTCTGAGCCTTTCTGATTCCTTGTTCTCTGGTTGGACCCTGAGGCTCCTCTGATCCAGCCCCTCCCACCTACAGTGTCTCCTACATGTATGAGCTAATTACTCAATGTGACGTGAACTGGTGTGAACTTGAACATTTGTGTTCTGCCTGTCTGTCCTCATCTCTAGCAACTAAAACTCTTTTTGCTAGGACCTCACATTTCTTAAGTATGGAGAATGACCTTGAACTCCTGAATCTCCTAAGTCCACCACTCACAGTGCTGGCATTACAAGTGTGCACCACCATGCCTGTCCAAAAATCTTTATTAATGGTTTATATCGTATAGTATCCCCTTTCTCAGACACAAGGAAGGAAAAATAAACATCAAAATACAGGGTAAGGATCCAAACATCTCCAGGTGTGGACTGGTGCATAAACCTAGCGAGATGAAATGTTCCAAGATGCTCCAGAGCTCTTAGCACACAGTGGGGCAGGCAGAACACGGAAGCAGTTCTGGTGGAAGAGAACCAGGGTTCTGAGTGAGTCATCAGCATAATATGGAAGCTGAAGTCAGATTCCATTTATTTATTTGGACAGGGTCTGATGTACCCAAGACATTGACCTTTAAAAAAGTATTTATTATCGTCTTGTGTATGTGTATGACCTGTGAATGTGAGGGTCAGAGGACAGCTTGGTAGAGTTGGTTCTCTCTTTCTCCCTTTATTTGGGTTCCAGGAATTGAGTTCAGGTCATTAGACTTTGAGAAGGAGCCCTTTACTGATGGGCCGCATCTGTGACCCAGCTCTAAACTTCTGATTCTTCTGCCTCAGCACTTGGGGGCTGGGTTATTGAGGGTACCACCATCCTCAGTTGTGATTTTTGTTTTTTTAACAGGGTCTCTCTTTGTAACCTTGTCTGGCCTGGAGATGAGGCTGGCCTTGAACTCACGCAGAGATCTGTCTGCCTCTGCCTCCTGTGCCGAGATTAAATGTAAGCAGCACCTGCGCTTGACTACCCTGCTCAGTTTTATGCCTTTCTGGGGATCATGAATGCTAAATAGAAAAGAAAGAAGAGACCCCCTCCACACACACTCCATGACATTTGTTCTTGCATACACACACAGACACACACACTCAGTTAAAAAAAAAATTTCAGACAGGATTTTTCTGTGTAGTCTTGATTGTCCTGGAATTTGCTCTGTAGACCAGGCTGGCCTCAAACTCACAGAGATTCACCTGCTTCTGCTTCCCAAGTGCTAGGACTAAAGGTGTGTGCCACTACGCCTGGAATAAGTAGAATTTTTTTTAATTAAAAACAAGTGGGTCGGTGGTGGCTCACATCTTTAATCCCAGCCATCGAGAGGCAGGGGCAGGCAGATTTCTAAGTTTGAGGCCAGACTACTCTACAGAGTGAGTTCCAAGATAGCTAGGGCTACAAAGAGAAACCATCTCAAAAAGCAAAATAAGATAAATAAAAAAATAGGCTTTAGTTCACTGTGGTGATCTATACTTTTTTTTAAATATTTATTTTCATTATAGATGGTTGTGAGCCACCATGTGGTTTCTGGGAATTGAACTCAGGACCTCTGGAAGAGCAGTCAATGCTCTTAACCTCTGAACCATCTCTCCAACCCCGGTGATCTATACTTTTAATCTTGATACTTGAAAGGCAGAATCAGGTGGATCTGTGTGAGTTCAAAGCTAGCCTGGTCTACATAATGAGTTCTAGGAGCTAGAGAGATAGTTCTGTGGTTAAGAGCACTTGTTGCTCTTTCAGAAGACCTAGGTTTGGTTCCCAGCACCCACATAGTGACTCACAACCATTTGTAACTCAAGTTCAAGGAGATCCAATGCTCTCTTCCGACTCTGTGGAAATTTTGCATACAGGTGATACATATGCATACATACACTCATACACATCAAAGAAAAATAAATCTAGGAAAAAAAGTCTTTGCATAGTGAATTCCAGGCCTGACAGGGCTATATAGAAAGACCCCTCTTTTGGAAAAAAAAAAGCCAGTTGCGGGGTTTCATGCTTTTTTTTTTTTCAATACAGGGTTTCTCTGTATAGCCCTGGCTGTCCTGGAACTATCTCTTGTAGACCAGGCTGGCCTCGAACTCACAGAGATCCCCCTGCCTCTGCCTCCCAAGTGCTGGGATTAAAGGCATGTGCCACCACTGCCCGGCTCACCTCTGCCTTCTGAGTGCTGGGGTTAAAGGTGTGTGCCACCACTCAGCTGATACATGCTTTTAGTGTCAGGGCTAGAGACAGGCAATCTTTGGGTTCACTGACCACCCAGCCCAGCCCTTGAGAAGCTCTTTGTCCAAACACAAGGCAAGGGACTGGGGGGGACGGTTCAAGGGGTAAGAGCACTTGTTGCTCTTGCAGAGGATCTGGGTCTGGTTTTCAGCACCCACATGGTGACTGACGACAGCTCGAGTTCCAGGGGCTCTGATGCCCTCTTCTGGCCTCTGGGGCACTAGGCACACATGGGACACACAGGCAAACACTCATATACATTAAAGTTTTTTAAGGCCAGGAGATGGTGATGCACACTTACTTCCAGCACTCAGGAGGCAAAGGCAGGTGGATCTCTGAGTTCATGACTGGCCTGGTCTACAGAGTGAGTTCCAGGACAGCCAGGGCTACACAGAGAAACCCTGTCTTGAAAAACCACAAAGGTAGGCTGGGAGAGATGGCTCAGTGGTTAAGAGTGCTGCCTGCTTTTCTAAAGGCCCTGAATTCAATTCCCAGCAACCATATGGTGGCTTACAACCACCTGTAATGAGATCTGGTGCTCCCTTCTTGCCTGTAGGCATGCATGCAGGCAGAATACTATTTACATAATAAATAGATTTTTTTTAATGTATACAATATTCTGCCTGCATATATGCTCACAGGCCAGAAGAGGGCACCAGATCTCATTACTGATGGTTGTGAGCCACCATGTGGTTGCTGGGAATTGAACTCAGGACCTTTGGAAGAGCAGGCAGTGCTCTTAACCTCTGAGCCATCTCTCCAGCCCAAATAGATCTTTTTTTTAAAAAAGAAAAAAACCACAAAGATAAATATTTTAAAAAGGCAGACCCCTGTCCACACACACACTCTAAGGAGTTGAAGGTCATCTTGTCATCTTCAGCTGACACCATGGTCGCTGCCAGCCTGGGGTGCATGAAGTTTTGTCTCAGAGGGGGTTGGGGAGAAGAGTTGCTTATTGCTAAAGCTCAGGTATGTGAAGGGCTATAGAGGGCTTCCACTGTATGACTCACAGGGTAGGGAGCGCCAGTTGTGAAGTGCAGCTCCATGGGGATCACTGGGAGACGGGAGTTCAGTTCAGAGGAGGGAAAAGCAGACACAGTAGTGGAGAGGGCTGCCTTAGAGGCATAAGCTCCTTGTTGCTGGAGCTGTACAAGATGGTTCTGGAACACTGCTTACCAGAGATGTTGCAGGAAGTGCGCTAACAGATTTGAACTAGGCAGCTGGTCTTTGAGATCCAGTCCTGCCAAGATCTGTAATTGCTCCTGTCTTTGCTGCCTGTTCTTCCTGCCTCTCACCCAGCCCCCTGTGCCCTCCTAAACCTACCTGACCACATTCCAGACTAGGTCTGTTTCTTCCTTCTCCATCAGGTCTGAGGATAGCACCTCCCCAACCCCACTACCTATTGCATAAATGTCTCATTTTATTTAGTGTCTTTTGTTGCTCTGTCATTGTCCTAGCTTACCTCGAGGTCAGGTACCTGAGTTACCTGTTTCTGGATAAAAAATGTAATGATCAGCCAGGTGTAGTGGTACATACCTAAATACCCTGGGAACGGAGGCAGGAATAGCTCAAATTCAAGGCCAGCCTGGGCTTTGGAGCAAATTTGAGGCTAGCCAGGGGTACGTAGCAAGACCCAATCCCAAAAAATAAAAACCAAAGGCCAGGTGGCGGTGGCACATGAATCCCAGCACTTGGAAAGCAGAGGCAGGTGGATCTCTGAATTTGAGGCCAGCCTGGTCTTCGTAGAGAGATTTTTTTATTATGAGGGCTACATAGAGAGACTGTCTGTAATCAACAACAAAACCTTATTCTCTGATGCTCCCAGGCTACCTGCTTTTCTCCCAACCAAGATAATTTTATTCCTCATCTTGTAGGAACTCTTGTCATGGCTTGCTCTTTAGGGCTTTGTAGCACAGAAGTGAGAAGGCAGGAGGTCGGAGTTTGGACAAGGCAGGCAGTGGAAAGTAACTTTGTTTCAGAATAAAGAAAAAAGGAAAACGTGAAAACCAGAGGGGCCAGGTGCATGGTGGTGCACGCCTTCAATCTCAGCACTCCGGAGGCAGAGGCAGAGGCAGGCGATCTCCGAGGTCGAGGCCTGGCTGCTCTACAGCTCAGGTTCCAGAATAGCCAGGGATACGCAGAGAAACCCTTTCTCAAAACAAACAAACAAACAAACAAAAAACCCCAACAAACAAAAAGACAAAAAAGAAAAAACAACCTGAGGGGCACCCCCAGTCCACATAGACAAGGAGCTACTGGGCAGCTTAGGGTGTGAAGGGCTGGAGAAGACTGCAGGTGGAGCGGAGAGGGAGAGGAACTGAACAGGTCTGGCTGTGAGTTGTGAAGTGATGGCCATCCAGTCATTCAGACCAACTGGAGTTCTTTTGTTAATTTGTTTTTCTTTTATGCATATGGGTGTTTTGCCTGCATGTATGGCTGTGCACCACTTTGTGTGCAGTGCCCACAGAGACCAGCAGAGGGCGTCAGATCCTCTGGGACGGCAGTTACTGGTGACTGTGAGCTGCCATCTGGTTGCTGAGAATCCAACAGGGGTCCTCTGAAACAGCCAGTGCTCATAACCAGCAAGCCTACTCTCCAGCCCCCCAAACTGGAATTCTTTTCTGCAACTGTTAATATTTGAATTGTGGGGGCCCCACATACTTGGTTCATGGGGCCAGAGTGTGGGTGCCCCAGTAAGCAGAGCCTTGTTCCTATAGATACTGCACACATGACCCTGAGGCTGTGGGACCCTGTAGAGAGATTTCTAGAAATGTCAGCTCATTCCTTTACCTAGTGCTGGGTGTTTTTGTTGATGGCGTTGTTGTTAAAGCCATGGTGTCATTTCCAGGTCAGCTAGGGCTATACACAGAGAAACCCTGTCTCAAAAAACCAAAAGAAAATAAACAAACACCAAAAACCCCCCAAATAACAACAAAACCAAAACACAACAACAAAACCCACAAAAAAAAACATGGTGCCGTATAAACCAGGATGATTTTGATTAAGGCTGTAATCCCAGCATTCAGGGATTACAGGCATGTGTCACCATGCCTGACCTTTTAGAACCACTTTCTAACCTGGGATTGTGAGTTACCAATGCCCTAGGAGTTAGAACTGGCTAATGGGCTGGGTGGTGGTGGCATATGTCTTTAACCCCAGCACTCAGGAGACAGAGACAGGCAGATCTCTGTGAGTTCAAGTCCAGCCTGGTCTACAGAGTGAGTTCCAGGACAGGCTCCAAAGTCACCGAGAAGCCCTGTCTTGAAAACCAAAAAAAAAAAAAAAAAAAAAAAAAAAAAAAAGAGCTGGTTAATGGTCTTGACAGATCTTCATGAGGCCTGGGGAAGGGTGTTTGTCTGACATCTGATGTCACAGAGCTCTTTGGGTCTGGCTGGGACTCAGACTCTGCCTGGCCCAGGGCTTTTTTTACAATCTAGTGATTACAGAATCAACTAGAGAGCTACATGCATATAAATAGAGACATGACAAGAGGGGAGGGGTCTGGGAGCACTGAGCACCCCACACTCTGGGAAAGATCCAGATAAGGAAGCCAAGACCTGCCATTCCAGCTCAGAAAGCTCCACGGGGAAAAGAGCCAGGCACAGGAAGAAATCCAGTGGAAAGTTGGAAGCAAGCACCACCATGGTGTCGTGGAAAGAGTCTGGACAGGACTCTAGAAGGCCTGGTCACCTCCCAGCTATCACTTGCCAGCCATGTGACTTTGCATAAGTCTGTCAGCACCCTCTGAACCCTCTCTTCAAAATGACCGTTCCACAGTGCTGCACAGAAGAGCAAATTAAGCAGTATGTACGCATATTCTGCGAGTGCTCCCTGCTCTCAGCGCAACCTTCAGAAAGGCTCCAGCCCTTAACAGGATTAAATGGCAGGAATTTTGTCTCCAAGACGCAGTGCTGGCAGAACAGTTGGGCAGCAGGCCAAGAGAGGAGGAAAGTGGCTACAGCTTTCCCTGGGCCCCTGCCTCTCACAGCATCTCTTGGGTTATTTGTTTAGCTGTGCTGGGGATTGAACTCAGAACCCTGAACAAGCTAGACTAGCAGCTGTACCCTAGAGTCATCCCACCAGCCCTTCTCCTGGCCTTAAGAATGTCCTAGTAAAATCAGGTGGTGTGGCACACACCTTTAATCCCAGTATTCGGGAGGCAGAGGCAGGCAGATCTCTAAATTTGAGGCCATCCTGGTTCCAGGACAGCCAGGGATGCACAGAGAAAACTTGTCTCAGGAAAAAAAAAAATGCCCTTTTAGTCTGAGCTCTTGTGAAATGGGAGAATTGTTTGACCCTGAGAGTTTGATGTGAGCCTGAACAACACACAGTGAGACCCCACCTCAGCAAAGACTCTTGCACTGACCGGATGAAGTGGTTTTTCCCTTCACCAGTCTGTTAGTAGTTGGGGTGGTGGGGCAAACCTGTATTACTGTCAGGCTTGGTTGTTAGTAGTTGTTAGTAGGTCTGTTAGTAGTTGGGGTGGTAGTGTAAACCTGGATTACTAACACTGTCAGGCTTGGTTGGCTGGGAGGGGTGTAGAGATGGTTTGAAGCCAGCCTAAGCTACATAGACCCCCTCTCAAAACAAATAGCCAGGGGCTGGAGAGATGACTCAGCAGTTAAGAGTGCTGGCTGCTCTTCCAGAGGACCCCGGTTTTCAATTCCCAGTACCCACATGGCAGCTCACACTGTAAGTCCAATTCCTGGGGATCTGACACCTTCATACCAATGCATATAAAATAAACTATAAAGAAAAAAAAGAAGCTACAGCCAGGTGTAATGGTCCATGCCCATAATTGCAGCACTTTGGAGGCTAACACTGAAGGACTGCCGAAAGCTTGAGGCCAGCCTGGGCTACATAGTGAATACCAGGTCAGTCAGGCCTACATAACAAGGCCTCTTTTCCAAAAACAACAGATGAAACCAAGGAATAGCCAAGTCAACCTAAACCTGTTCCTGTAGTGATATTTCATTTGTATTTTAATAAATAAGGCTTGCTTGAAGATCAGAGAGTAAAACAGCCCCACTGGGCAGCCTTACAGACCAGGCAGTGGTGACAGCCACCTTTAATCCCAGCAGTCACACTAGTTTGTCATAAAAACTGGGTGGTAGTGGTGCACACCTTTAATCCCAGGTCTAGAGAGGAATATAAAATGAGAGGAGACAGCTCTCAGACAATCTCATTCTGAGAATTCCTGGAAGCAGGATCGCCATTTTATTATTTTTAAACAAGGAGACTGTGGTTTTTTTTTTTTAATATTATTTATACAATATTCTGTCTGCGTGTATGCCCGCAGGCCAGAAGAGGGCACCAGACCTCATTACAGATGGTTGTGAGTCACCTGGTGGCCGGGAATTGAACTTAGGACCTCTGGAAGAGCAGGCAAATGCTCTTAACCGCTGAGCCATCTTTCCAGCCCAGTATTGCCATTTTAAACTGAGGTAGACGTGAGAGCCAGGGGCTGGCTGTTTTGCTTTTCTGATCTTCAGGTTGAACCCCAATTTTTGTCTCTGGGTTTTTATTAATCATGCCACAGGTTACCGAATTGCCTTTTTCGGGGTGATGAAGTCCTTATGGGCCTGTAGAGATGGCTCGGTGCTTAAGGTGAGTGGCTGCTCTCTTGGGTTCAATTCTCACCCAGCACCCACATGGCAGTTCACACCGTCTGAACTCCAACTCCAGGAGATCTGATGCCCTCTTCTGGTGTCTTTGGCACTACACACAAAGTAGTGCACAGACATACATGTAGACACACCAATATATCTAAGAACAAATACAATTTCAAAATAAAAAATAAGATACACTTGCAAATAATTCACCCAATTCTTTTTCTTCTATTAAAAGATTTTTTAATGTAATGGGTCAGATGTGGTGGCATACAACTTTAGTGCCAACACTTGGGAGGCAGAGGCAGGCAGTTCTCTGAGTTCAAGGCTAGCCTGATCTACAAAGTGAGTTCCAGGACAGCCAGGGCTACACAGAGAAACCCTGTCTTGAAAAACCAAAAAAAGGAATCCCTTTAAGAATTTGCATGTCAGCCGGGCAGTGGTGGCTCACATCTTTAATCCCAGAACTTGGGAGGCAGAGGCAGACGGATCTCTCTGTGAGTTTGAGGCCAGCCTGGTTTGGCCTACAGAGCAAATTCCAGGACAGCTATAACTGTTACACAGAGAAACCCTGTCTCAAAAAACAAAAAAATTTGCATATCATCCTGTGTGTGTGGGTGCTTGCTAATCTCTGTATCTTTCCCTTTTTTCTTTTGTTTTGCTTTGTTTGTAATGTGCTGCCAAAGTAAGCACTAAACCATTTCTTTATGGGGGTGCCTATCTCCACATGCATGTCTGAGAACAGTTAGTGAGACTTGACTCTCTCCTGCTACCATGTGGGTCCCTGGGACTAAAGTCGGGTAGGCTTGGCAGCAGATACCTTTACCCACTGAGCCATCTCAGTAGCCCTGCTGGTTTTTTTAAAAGATTTATTTATTTATTATGTATACAGTATTCTGCCTCTGTGGATGTCTGCAGGTCAGAAGAGGGCACCAGATCTCATTACAGATGGTTGTGAGTCACCATGTGGTTGCTGGGAATTGAACTCAGGACCTTTGGAAGAGCAGCCAGTGCTCTTAACCTCTGAGCTATCTCTCCAGCCCCGCCCTGCTGGTTTTTAACATTTGAAGAAATAAGCCTAGAAAGTGATCAGGGCAGGGTCCCCCCTAGTCTGGTCTTTCAGGCTCCGTCTTCTTTCCTTGGGAGAATTATTTCCTTGGAGAACACGGAGGGAGGAGGTCTCAGAACTCAGTTATGTGGAAGAAATCTCCTGTTGCACCCTTTTTAGGGGTCCAGCAAGGTGTGCACTGTCTCCCTGAGGATAACAGAAGTCTAGATATTGCCTCCTTTCATGCCTAACTCAGGAATAGTATCTTTAACCTAAGCTTCCTCCTCACAATTGTAATCCTCAGTGTATTGCCTGTCCCTAGCAAGACCATTGGCTGTGTGAAGGCAAGGAGCATACTGTGTTACCAACACAAATCTAGTGTCCAGGCTAGTGTTTGGAACATAGTAGGTCTTCAGTAAGTACTTACTGAATGACTAAGAAGCAGAGTTGGTCAGAGGAACGCTGAGAGAAAAGGTAGAGTTGGTTATCAAAGCTCACAAGGGTATGGTGGTAAAGGCCTGAACCCACCTCCTTTGTAGTTAAAAGAAAGGGGGCTGCCAGTTGGCTAGCTTGGGCAACTTAGAGAGACTGGTTTCAAATTTTTTAAAAGGAATAAGAAGAGGGCTAGGGAACTGAGTTCAGAGGTAAGGTGTTGCACCAAGAGATCCCAGGTTCAGTACCTGGCAATACAAACAACCTGTTCTCAGAATTACTTTCGCAAAAAGGAGTTTTAGCTAGAAGGTAATGGGAACTAAAGGGAGGAAGAAAGAAGAAAGCAGGGTGATTGAAATAGAGGATGCTAGCTGGGGGTGGTGGCAAACACCTTTAATCTAGCAGAGATAGAGGCAGGTGCATCTCTGGGAGTTCGAGGCCAGTCTGGTCTACAGAGTGAGTTCCAGGACAGCTAGGGTTGTTACAGAAAAAGACACCCTGTCTCGAAAAACAAAAACAACAAACACAAACAAACAAAAAGTCATTGAATTTCCTGACCCGGGAGGATTGTGCTGGGTTTGGAGGAAGCAGGGCGGAGCTGCTAGAACCCTTCCTTCAAAGTGGGCAAATCCAGGAGAGAGACACCTTGGCTAGAAGGGAGCCCAGGTGAAGGGAAAGTGGGGAGCTTTGAATCTGGCGCTGGGTCGGGAGGGCGGGGATCTGCCAAAGACTGGGGCACCAGAGAGGAAGCAGCAAAGAGGAGGAGTCTTCTTACTGACCCTCCTCTATTAGATGGAGAACTTGGGAGGAGAGACCCTCCGACTTCTGCTCTGTAGCGCCGCCCTTGAGTACTATTAGGCGAATTCTACCATGCGAATCTGGAAGGGGCTGAAACCGCCGGCTGAGTGGGCACGGCAGGGCAAAGATCGTGGTGGTGGCTTCTTCCACACCTCAAGGGAACTCTCTAGCCAGTCTACAGCATCTCCAGTGAGGATACGGTTTTTTCTAGTGGGTGTCAAGCCAGATCTAACCACAAGGGGGCAGAAAAAGCAACCCTTAAGGTCAGTGTCAATCTCTATCCAGTTCCCACCTACTCTCACCTGAGGCCAAGATGGGCGGTGCCTCACCTGGCTCTCACCTAGAGTTCCGTTAACCCCTTCCTGCCTCGTCTGAGTACCTTCCCCAGTCAGTCATTCTTATCGGGATTGGGGGCCAATTTTGATCGGAGGTAGGGTGTCCAGCCGGGGGTAGGGAGGCCAGGGTGAATGTGCAGTCAGGGTTTCCAGGAGCTCAGACCCTTGTCCTTGTCCTAGCTGGAACCCAGGGAGACTAGAATTCTCTGCCTCAGATAGGTGGGTGACCTCTCAGAGCAGTGAAAGCCCTGCAGGTCACAAGAGAGGCAAAGGAAGTGGTCACTTGTGCTGGAACTCCAGGGACAAGCTTTAGTGGAGACTGCTCAAGCAACTTCAAAATCCAGACTTCCGCCTCTATGCAGCCATCAATATGTCAAGGGACTTCAACTGGGGTGTGGGGGGGGTCGAGTGAAGGGACGATAACAGACGACGGGAGCCGGAGGTAGGCAGTTAAAACCAGGTTCGAGAGCGGACCGGATTCGGCAGCTCTCAGGTGTGTCGGTTTTGCGCGCTGTTCCTCTAGTTACTGGCAGCCTTTCAGGGCTCAGACCAGCCGAAGTTCCGGGATTGCGTTCCGGGCCTCAACGTGTTAAACTGTGAGTGGGGTCCGGAGTCCCTCCCTCCCTCCTTTGCGAATCAAGTGTCACCACCTCCAAGTCCACCAGGCTGGCACGCTAGGAGTTAAGTCTGCCCGCAATCTGCAAGACTGGAGCCAGAGAGGGGAGGAGGGGGACGGGGGTGGGGGAGCAAGGAGATGGGGGAAGCAGACTGCAGGGAGACAGCGCCAGGAACCCCCTCCCTAGGGACCTGGCCCCTGGGCCCCCAGCCCCAAAAGGGGCCCTGCCCTCTCCAGGGTCGCGCTCTCTTCCCCCGCCCTGCCTGCCCCCCGCCCCCCCCCCCGCCGCCCTCCAGCTTTGTGTCCCCAGGAGGGTGGGCTGCAGGATTTCCAGCCAAGCCTTGGCTGCCTGCTCAGTTTTTCCAAACCCTCCAGTCGGAGAAGGCGGGAGCCCTGTCAGGATAAAAGTCCCTCCCCCCCCCGCCCCTGCCGGCCCCCTCGCCCAACCTGGAGTTTCCTGCCGCTGCAGCTTTTCCAAACTCCTTTCCCTTTCCGACCCTGGCCCCAGCGCTCCCTAGCCCCACCTCTCTGGGTTCCCAAGTTCCAAGTTCAGGTTGGAGGGGGCAGGTGGACTCCACAATCTTAGAAAGGCGCTGGTAAAGCCTCGCTCTGCCGGCAGACCCTGAGATCTGCGGGGCGCTGGCCTGACTCCCATCCTGGGCCCGCCCCAGCCTGGGACTCGGCCTCTTGGCCACCAGGGAAGGTGGTTCTTGGGGTCTCCCGCTCCCGGAAGGAGGCGGTGCTGGGGACGTCGGGACAGCTGGGCGGTAAGGTCGGTGCGGCAGATGCCAGGCCCTAAGGCAGGCTTCGAGGAGGGGCAGTGTTCCCAGCGCTGGCACAGCTCTGTCCAGAAAGTCTATTATATAATAATCACCATCTATCAGGAAGCCAGGCAGCTGGAAAGAGTGGGGAAGCCAGGATGCCCGGATCCGCGCCTCATCCAGGGCCCAGAAAGGTGTCTCCACCAAGATAGGCACAGTGTGGGCACAGCCCAGCGATCAGATGATGGGGGTCCAGAGGCTAGTGAGGGGCGCTGGGCAATCTGGCTGCTGCCATGAAATCCCACCCTCAGAATTCTGACTGGCAGTGCCCCGAGCCAATGATTGAAGTCACTGTGGGGTTTGCGGTTAACCCTTTCTTGGGTCCTTAGTTGCTTCAGAGTATAGAGTCTCTTCCACAGAATTTCCCCTGAACGGCTCCTACCTACACCGGCTAATGCACGCTGGAAAGCAGTGCCAGCGTTCTCTGTGAATTCTGATCACTCCAGAAACGGGAAGGTGGTTAATCTCAGATAACAAACAGTCTTGGGCACCCTCACCCCACCGTCCAAAAGTAAATTTTATTACAAGATACGGTTGTGGGGTAGAGTTTCCAGAAATAGCCTCGGGAGCTTTGGCACAGCGACATGGCATCAGAAACAGGCACCTTCGTGCACTTACGTCCATGCCGCACTTTTACCGGCGACAGGGACACTCACTGGCACACCTGTGACATCCCCCGTGATGCAGCGACACACGGAAGCACGGTGTCTCCCCTAGTTGGCCAGTAGAGGGAGCCGCTCGATTCCAGCAAAGGCCCACCCGGTCCTCTTTCTGGCTCTTTGGCTCCAGGGTTCCACCCAGAACTCGTGGCTGCCCAAAGCTGGGCTCTGTATACAGACCTGGAACCTACGTTGGGGGAATGAGTCACAGCCACACCCAGGAGAGCGCTCCTCTTGGCTGCTCCATGGAACATACCAAACACTCCTGGGTTTTACTATGTACTACACTAGAAACTCCTGCAACCCAGCCAGCATTCCCCTTATACCGATTTCTGGACCTACTATGAACAGGATTGTGCCAAAGGGAATCATAAGAAGCGTTGGACTTGGTGGTATATGCTTTTAATCCTAGCACTTGGGAGGCAGAGACAGGTGAATCTCCCTGAGTTTGAGTCCAGCCTGTTCTACATAAAGAGTTGGAGGCTAGCCATGACTGTATATTGAGACAAAGAAGGCCAAGAGGCTTGTCATTTATATGATGGGAGACTGATACCCATAAATAACTGCGAGGGTCCTGTTTGTGAGCTGGTCCTCTGCCTGTGGTCAATAGTGTACCCTAGGGACCCTAGAGAGAGGAGAAACCCAACTTCATTGGTCTACCCTCCTAAATTGAGGGATCACAGAGATCAGCAGCTCTGGGCTTTTTCCTTTCCTTTTCTTTTTTTCTTTAAATGAAGATAGACCTACATAGAAAATAAAAACAAAATATTTTAAAAAATGGTCCCCAGGCATAGTGGTCCATTCCTTTAATCCCAGCACTTGGGAGACAGAGGCAGGCAGATCTCTGCATTCAAGGCCAGCCTGGTCTACGTAGTGAGTTCCAGGACAGGCAAGGCTACAGACATTTTGTCTCAAAACAACCAACCAAACAAAAACCAACCCAAAACATGGTCATTTGATAATGCATATCAAAGTGCTCTGTAAATCGTTATATTATCACAGTACAGTTTATAGAGTTATATTCTCTCCACTTTCAGGGTTTTATTAATATTTTAGGTAGAATCTCACATTTGCCCAGTTTGAACTTAGGCTCCATGTACCGCTGAGGGCGGAGGGTGATCTTGACCTCTTGATCCTCCTGCCTCCATCTCCCATCATGCTGAGGGGCTTCATTCAGGGCTTATGCCCCTGCCCTCCCTCTGGACCTTCTGGATCTTGCCCTGTGCCTGGCACCTGGCACCATCAACCCATCCAGTCACTATTCACTGAAGCCCTAGTGTGCAAGAAACACAGGGACTGGTCCTCAGGAATCTTGGGCTGGTCAAATGTACAGACAGAAGAAACAAGACAAAACATGGAGTCAGTCCTGATGGGTGGCATCAGCATCAATGTGACAGGTGAGGGGGGACAGAAGAAACAGTTGGCAAGTGACCGTTCTTGCTGAAGCAGTCAGTACCTGTCACTGGTTGATATTCATTCTAGGTGAGGGGGCAGTGGGATAGGAGGAAAGTGTCCTGGGGTAAGAGGACTTAAATTCTAGTCCTAGGTTCACTACTTTCTAGTTGTGCAGCTCTGAATAAGTGCTTAAGTCGTACAAACCTCAGTTTCCTCATCTGTGTAATGGGGCTCTAACACCTTTCCTGTAGGTTTGTGGGAACCATTGAGATAGCATATGACATGCTTTTAGACACTGCTTAGAGCTTTTTTCCTTGCACCGTGTCTCCTGTCCCATAGGACATTGTTTATGTTTGTGGGTGCTGTGAATGTATGTGTGAAGCCTTTTGAGGTTAGGGAGAGTTTAAGAAGACAAAGGTTTCATTTCCTCAAACATTTTCTTAGCATCCAATTTGCACTGCTGAAGGTTTAATTGAAAAAAAAAATTCAGTATATGTCCTGGGGGGGGGGGATGCTCTCAGTGCATAATGGATGTGGGTGGATACAATAAAGAGGGAAACTGTATGTGTGTGTATGTGTGTGTCCGTCCAGGCAGCTCCCACTCTTTCCAAGCCGTGCAGATAGGAGGGTAGGTTTTGTGGGCCCTCTCCATAGCCTCGGATGCTGTGGGTATTTCTCCTCCCTAGACCTCAGGAACCGGGGGGAGGAGAGGTGGCTTGAAGGCCCCTTCCCCGCCCAGGGCCAACAGCCTCCTGCTAGCCGGTCGGGCGCCTTACCGAGTCAGACCACTGGGAGGCTGGGGGAGCCGGGTTGGGCGAGGAGTCGAGCGAGATGGGGGAGCTCTTATTTTGACAGGGGCCTCTCCCGGCTCTGGTATGAAGGCAGAAGGAGGCAGCCAGAGAGCCCCGATGCTTATTCAGGCTGGGGAGAGGAGCCGAGTGGAGGGGCGAGCAAGGCTCCGGCAGCGCAGGGGCGCCCGGGGAGGCGGTGGCGCTTGGCGGATCCAGTGGCCGGACATGCCCCGGATCCGGGGCCGCTGCAGCACCGCCGCCGCCGGGAGCCAGCCGGCCGGACACCCGCACGCCTGGGTCCCCTGGCGCCGCGCCGCCCCGGGGCTGCGACCTGGACCCTCGGCATTCGACCAACAATAAGCGCCTATACAGCCCCCTCCCCGCCCCGCGCCCGTCGTCCCCGCGGGCCTCGGGGAAAGTGAAAGGAGGAGGCGAAGGAAGGAAGGAAGGAAGGGAGGAGGAGGAGCAGGAGCGGCAGCAGCCGGAGCCGTGAGGTTTGGGCCGAGACCCCAGCCCGGAGCCCCGGCCGGGCGGTTCGCTAGCTCTCCCGCCGCTGCGGGCGCCCAGGACCATGCCCCACGGTTGGGAGGCAGGAACCCAGGCGACCAGCGCCTCCCGGATACCTGCTTGCGGGCCGGGCTGGTATTGAGATCAAGGCGTCCAGGATCAAAGATCACCGCCTGCCCGCCTTGTCCGTGTCTCCACTGTCCTGCTGGAGGATCCCAGTGCACCCACCGACCCTGACCTGGTTATGGCGTCCAGCTCCGGCCTGGCGTGAGGACCCCCAACCTGTGCGAGGTGAGGGTCTGGTTGGGGCAGAGGGCTAAAGTCATGCCAGGCCAGCAGGAGCGCGCCAAGCGAGATCCAGTTTAAATTGGGGAGGGGAAGCTCACTCTGATTGTCTCTTACGTTCTAGCACGCACCCCGGGCTGTTCAGGAAGCAGGGGACTCCTTTGGGGTCATTAGAGGATATTCTTAGTTTCTCAACCTGGCTGGCAGCCTCGGAGCACCAGGAGAAGGGCTTAGGGGCAGCCAGGGGACCCTACTACCTTAGCTCAGAGAACAAGGCCGGCCTTGGGCCAGCTGGAGCAGGGAACTCTGCCCTGGGGGCTTCTGGGAGATGTAGTCCCCCTCCCAGTCTCGCTAACTCTGTGGGTCCCAGCACCCTTGCACTACTCCCCTGACTCCTGGGAGCCTCCTGCGAGAAGAAGATTGGGACAGGAGTGAGAGCTGGGGTCATTCTCTGCCCCCAGGGATTGCCGTAGGAGCCTCCCCCTGCCAAGGATTCGGAGTGGTGTGGGCTTGGCTGGGGGTGGGGCAGTCACACAGTTCCTTGGAGGTTTCTCTGTACTGCTTAGGGAAGGTGGCTCCTTCCTTGATCCGAAGGAGCTCTTAGGGCGTGGGTGGGGGTAGGTGGAGATTTAAGGAAGAGAAGTAAGACTCAGGCCTCCTGCATGGCTAGAGTATGGTCCTATCTGAGGGCTGCTGGAATTTGGTTTCAGGAGACTGGATTCAGCCTTCCTTTTTCCCTCTTGGAGGCAGAGAAATAGAACATCCCACAAAGCCTGGGAGTCTAAGACTGTCTCTGGAGCAATGAAGCAAGGATTAGCTTCTGTCTGTCTGTCCAGCTTCCTTCCTTCCGGGTTTTTCTGACACCCCTTCCTCCCTCCTCCTTCTGTCTGTCTGCTGCTTGGGGTATGTGTTCATAATTTGTCTTGGGGACCTCTGCTTCAGGAGAAAGAGTGTTGTTGGGGGGGGGAGAGGCATGATGTGCTTCTGAGCTCTAGAAAGGGGTCTCCCCGACCCCGATCTTTTACTCCACCTCTCTCCCTCCCCCTGAACTGCTTGGTGTTCTGTTTTTCCTGGGAATGTTGCCTGTATTGGATCTGCTGCACCACCACCAATGCCAATACTTCTATTTCTACTTCCTTCTCCCTTCTTCTCAGCCTCTCCAGGGGTCAGTCACCTCCCTGGGGCAGGAGTTCCTCTGCTGCTGCTCCCCAGCATGGGCTTCACTGTCTTCTCTGGTCAAGACCATGATTTCATGGCTCCAGGGGAGGAGTGTGCTCAGTCAGCTCTCAGGCCCCACAGAGGAAGCCTCAGGACAGGGTGAGAAGCAGGGAGGGAGGCAGGACTCTGCTACCAGGAAGGAAAACACTGTTTCCCTCAGGTGACCCACCTACCTGGCTTTTGAAGGACCGGGTTCTGGCTACCTCGCTGCCGGGGTTTCTTTGCTAAGCCCTGTTGCTCTTGCTTGGAATGAGGTGGAGGGCTCATGAAGAGGCTGGTGGTTCCCAGAGATCTGGAGTTAAGAGTGTCAGTGCTTGTTCAAAGTACACCTAGCACCCATGATTAGTTAGCAAGTTCCTGGTACCTGGATTATGCTGAGGCCTTAAACTGAGGGGAGGGGGTGGGTTCCACTTCAATAACTATAAGGGCAGTAGCCGACTGGGCAGAGACTTAGTGGGTGGCAGGGTGGCACTGTCGACTCAGCAAGGGCCAGAGTGCTTGGCACCTGCTTTAGATTAAAGGAAATGTGGTATAAAGGGGGGCCGGTTGCCTTTGGTTGGGGGCTGGCTGCCTTTGGGGGAAGTGCCTGGGATGGTACTGGAGTGCGGGGTGTATGTGTGGTGGTGGGGGGTGAGAGCACCATGTGGCAGGCTGCAGAAGCTCAGGCGAAAGTGGAGGGAGCCGTCATCCTGCAGCCTCTCAGCCAGGGAACCTTCAGATGAGTTCGTTGCTGAGGGCACCCTCACCCTGCCTCTGGCGCAGCCTCAGGCTGAGGCTCTGTCCCAGTGCCCTGGGGGCAGCTCGAGGGAGCCAGAGTGTCTGTGTCCAGTCTTCCTGGGATCAAAGGAAGCCCGATAGGAGGTGGGGGTGGGGGACTGATGTAGCCCTGGTGCCATGTTTACTTTTCTTGAGCGGCTCCATTGGCGATAGTGAGGTACCTGAGGAGCCTGGGCACCCAAGGATGACAGGGAAATGGCATCCCTTGCTTCCTTGTACCAAAGCCCTGGGCACTGCCCGGGTGCTGACCTGGTGGGGGGAGGGGACAGAGGGGGATGGCACCGTGGGAAAGTGGGCAGCCGTGGGAGCAAAGCGGTACAGGCTGGGTGCCCCAGGCGGGGAGCCTCTGCCAGGCCCGCTCTCCCTGGGGTGGGGCTGGCTGTTCCAGGGACTGGCTCAACCTGTTGAACGCCTGGCTGCTGCAGCTTGGCATCTGTGCCCCTGCTTGCCAGCCCAACAGCTGCCCACCCATAGCTGCACTGTGCCCACTGCCCCCAGGGGCCTGAAGAAAGAGGCTTAGATTTGTTCAAGGTGCTTGGTAGGGGCTCCTTCCTGGGCTGGGGATTTCTTCCAGGGTTCCTAAATTTTCCCAAGTCTGGACCTCTGAGCTCCAGAGCTGGGGCTGGAGGGCTGGGTGGCCAGGGCCAGAACCTGAGGGGACAGGTGAAGAAGGCCACAGCCCTGAAGCGTTAGAGCTGCTTTAGTCCCTGTCACTTGGATGGGTGGCCCTGAAGGCAGCCTGGAGTTAGAGCCTGGAATTTCCTCTGCCGGGTGCCAGGGCCATGCCTCCAAAACCCCACCCCCAGCCTGGCCTGACCTCCCCTCCCTCCTTCCCTCCCTCTCTCCCTCCCTCCCTCTGTCTACTTTCCCTGAAGGTTGGGGGGAGGGGCAGTGAGGACATTCTGGCTAGCAGGGAGAGGTGACTTCCTGGGTGTGGGGGGTACTCATAGGAAACTGAGGCCATTCTCATGAAGACTCCCGGAGATGTCCCCGAGTGTGGGGACAGCCATCCCCCACTGTCTCTTGACCCTTACTAGCTAGAAAAGCAGAGCCAGGATATTATTCTGGAGAGAAGGGGTGATCACCTTGTCCTGTGGGTAGGTAAGGCGTGTGGTGGCTTCTTATTTTCAGTCCTGAAGGGAGTGGAGGTCCTTTGGGTCTTCACTTTTCCTGTCAGTGGCAAAAGCCAGAGGGAGGCCTTTCCTTTGCCCTCTGTCCAGCAGGCAGGGCCCTCCCCTCTTGGTTCTAGGCCAGTTGCTGCACCTAACTTGGTAGCGCTTTATGGGTTCCCATGCCCACTGACTGAACCACCTCTGTCAGGCCCTTTCCTCCTCCTTGGGCTGGTAGCTCCAAGTTGGCCTGTGTTCCCCTCCCCCTTCCCTCCCCTCCTTCCCCAGCTTCAGGAATGGCCCTGAATCCAGCCTTTCCAGCATTTCGAAACCGGGATTGTTTTGAAACCCTGAGTGCTTCCCTGCCTGCCGCCCCTCTGCCCCCCCCCCCCGCAGCTGTCTTCTAGTTTGACTTTCCGCTGTACCTTGCTCGTCATTCTCTATCTGAGTTTGTGTGCTTGCACACAAACACAAACTGTACTACTTTACTTTGAATGCTGTGTGCATGTGTCCTGGAGTGGGTGTGTCTGTAATTCTGTGTGACTGGCTGATGGTCTGGTTTTTTCCTGAGTTCTTTTGGGTTGTTTCTGACTATGCCACTCTTACCTGGTCTTAAGGAAGGTTTGGGCTATTTTTAGGAGGTGCCTTGAAAGTATGTCTGTCTGTCTCTCACTTGTGAGTGTGTGTGGGTTCTTCCTGAGGAGTGTGCTGGAGGTGTGCCTCTGTGTGCTTATGGTCTGCGTCTCCTCCGCTGGGAACATTGTCTGGAGGGTGTAGTCACAGGTCTCCTCAGCTCCCTGGGACGTGGAGTCCTCTGCCCTTTGATAGGGGAGGGTTTCCTGGAGTGAGGCCCAAGCTTCTGGCAGCTCTGAGGCCTTGGAGAGAGTGGTGGAGCGGAGATGCTAGGATAAACTGTTGCCAGGGGCTGGTCCCTCTCCTTCTCTGGCCTTGTAGATTCAGCAGTACCAGGCAACCCTGTGTCCTGAGGGTATGGTCAATGGCTTAGCAAGGGGCCTAGGGTCTAGGGGAACATGCTCTTTCCACCTCTAGGGTCACCTCCTTCGTGGGAGACCAGGTGCAATCAGTCACAGCTTACCTGGGAGTTTGATGGTGCATTTCAGGCTCAGAAACCGTCACTTCTCCACTTAACAGTTGCTTAACAAAACAAACTCAAAATTTAATCCCAAGCAAAAAGCAGAGGGGCCTGGAATCCAGGCATTTGGGGTAGACCATTGCAGCCTTGGTCCAGGGAAGTTCTTACTGCTGTCTAGCTTCATTCCCTTCGACTATGGGTAAGGTTCTGCAGGAAGGGAGATCTGGAATGTTTTGATTTTTTTGTTTTGTTTGTTTCTTCTGGCTAGAGCCAGACTGATGATAATATGATAGCGTATATATGTTGGTTGGGATATATAGTCGCTGGGTAGCTCCGATTCCTCGCTAGGACTCAGTTTCCTATCTTAGAATCTCAGGTGTAACCAAATGCTTTTCTGGAAGTCCATGCAAAGGTCAGTGTGGAGGAAGATGGGTCGGGGATATTTGTTTGAGTGAAGGCCTATGGAGACAACATTGGTAGGTGGGTACAGGATAGTCTTTCCCTGTCCCCTCAGGTAGCCTCTGGTCCCAGTGCAGTGGGAGGAAGGGAGGAATAGAGAGGCCCATGTTGGTACAGTTGCTCAGTGACCTAGCAGAGGGAGGACCTTGGCAGGGAATTTTCAGTTTGTTTCTCAATCTGTCTCTGAGACATGTATGCGGGCACGTCACTGCAGACACCTTAGGGAGCTGAGTCTAGAAAAGTCACCTAGATGGTAGAAGGGCAGGGTGGTGCAGACGGAACCGTATGGAGACAGCCTCCTCCTGTGGGCACATTGTGCGGCCTAACCCCTGTCCCTGGAAGCTGGGTGCAGCCAGAGAACCCTTCTTAACAGCTCCATTTGAGCCTGCAAGAAGCAATGCAGGCTGCAGAGGGTTAAGTCTGGTTGGCAGGGACACCCCCACCCCCCCACCCCAGTGCAGCAAGAGAGAGGGAGGAGGGGTGGTTAGCAGCTTGCTCTAGTTGGCGTCTCTCCCAGAATTCTTCGGAAAAGAACTCCCCTTTGACCCCCAGTACAAACTGAGCCCAGCCACCAGCCTCCCTCCCTCCTGCTTTGGGAGCTTCACCCAGTGCCTGCTACTAAACTGCAAAACCTTCCTAACCCCAAGCCCCATACCTAGACAAGGTCCCTAGGACTCAGGGGACCAGGGTTGTGGCCAAGGAGACCACATAGGTACATAGGAACCTAAGCCCTTTCCCCTGCCACAAGTTAACCTGGGGGTGATTGGTTCTGGAAGCTGGGATCCTTGGGCCTCATCCACCCCTCCCCCCAGGTCCTCAGGCCAGGTCGTGGGAGTCCTCCACCCCTCCCTCTCTCTGTGGGGCCAAGCTCTCAGGGAACTAACTCTGAGGTCTTCCAGTGCCTTCTCCTTCCTGCTTCCAGGACAGGGAGGGGGAGTGGCGTGGTGGGGCAGCTGGGTCAGCCCTGGCTCCTGGCCAATCCACAGAAAAGAAGGGAGGGGGCGGCTTGAGCAACTCTGAGACTTCCTGGAGCTGTAGGTTGTCTGTAAATTGTACATGTTTATGGCGGGGTGTTGGGGAGGGTGTTGGGGTTCTGGGAGGTTCAGGGGCATAGGTTACTGGTCAGGGACTTTTAGCTGTGACCATCTCTCCACAGGGAGCCCCCATCCCAGAGCACACCCCTGAGCCTGAACCTGACACACATTACTCAGAGGTGAGCGGGTCCATGTGCTTGTGTGTGTGTGTTTTTTTTTCCCATTTCCGTCTGCAGCGGCTGCATCATTCTTGCTTAGCCTCCTGCTTGCCTTCTTCTTTTGAGCTCCCTCCTCCTGGCTTTCTGCCCTAACTTTTTGCATTCCCCTCTGTGTCTGGGTGGGTAAATAGCCTTCGACTTAGAATACTGTTGGGGTGAGGGGTGTGTTGGACAGGGAAGGGTTAAAGCTGGGTGCCAGGGAAAGTTCTAGGCCTTTTCTAAGTTTCTTTCTCTGGCTGGAGGTGGGAGATTCGAAGTCTGTCCACCGGAGGGCAAGGTGGATTTTCTGGTTGTCCCAATTCCTTGTCCCCACTCCTTGGTTTTGGTTTTTACTGGTTGAGTCAAATCCAGGGTGGCCATTGGCCACCAGCCACCACTGTAGTATGGTTTCTGCTTCTGCCCTGGCTCCATAGGCACGCACACTAACTACACACACACACACACACACACACACAGACACACATGCACACGCACGCACGAGCACGCACGCGGCTTCCCTCCTCCTTACTTAGCAACAACTCTCTGAATTCACAACAAACACTCCCTTGAGCTCCTGTCTGACTAGGGAAAGAAGCCTGGGAAGGGAAGGAGGGGCAGGGAGGAGGAGCCTTTTTCCTGGACTGTCCTCTGGAGGGAGAACTTCTAGTTCCTTCACCTAATCCCACCACAACTTTCCCTGCTGGAGGCTGCCATCCTTAGGGAGGAAGTGGCCCTACTTCCAACTTGGACTGTGAAAAAGTGGGAAGCCATGGGACAGGTGGGTTGGGAGGGGGGCTTGGACTTCAGTCTTCTCTGGAAAGTCCCACTTGACCTTTGAATCCCACCTCAGGCTGCGGGCGGGTGGGGGGTGTGAGGGGGTAAAAGAGTGAGCAGGACTTCTCATAGCCTTGGGCATCTCAGCAGGAGCCTGTGTTGGAGCACTGGAAACCTGCCTTGAGATCTTGCTGACTTTGTTAGGGACGTGGCTAGGTGAGGAGGTAACGGATGGGGGTGGGTGGGGCTGGGGAGGCCCAAGAACTTTGCTCTCTGAAAGCCTAGGCCTGGCCCAGCAGGGCACCTGTGCAGAGGCCACAGGGTTCAGGGCTCTCTTTGATCTCTTCCCCAGGCATGAACTGTGGCCTTTAGTGCAGGACCTGGTACCCATCAGAACTAGAGGGAGGGTGGGAGAGTGCTTGGAAGGAAGGCCAGGCCTGAATGTGCCTTCAGTGAGGGGCCGACTCCTTGAAGCAACTACACTATGTTATGGTTACTCTATGTAGTGTGTACACAGGGTTATGGTTACTCTCTGCAGCGTCTACATAGGGTCATTGCTACTCCATGCATTGTTTAATAGGGTTATGGCTACTTCATTTAGTATCTACACAGGTCATGGCTATTCCATGCAGCGTCTACACAGGGCCATGGCTACTCTATGCACTCTCTACACGGGGTCATGGCCACTCCATGCAACAACTACACAGGGCCATGGCTACTCTATGTAGCGTCTACACAGGGCCATGGCTACTCTATGTAGCGTCTACACAGGGCCATGGCTAAGAACCCAATTGCTGGAGCGTTGAGCTTTAATCCTGGTCTTGTAATGGTGGGCTATGTATCTTGGGCAAACTACTTTAACTTTTCTTTCTTGCAAAGAGGGAATAATAAAAAGGCTTTTTAAGCCAGGCATTCCGGGAACTGAGAGGTGGAGGCAGGAGGATCTCTTCAAACTTGAGGCCATTCTGGATTAGAGTGTGATTTTCAGTCTCAAACAGACCAGCAAACTCCAACACCCCAAAAACATAAGAATAAAGTATTTTCCAAGGCTGGCTGTGGTGGTAGGAAGAGCCTGCCTGTAATAGTTGCAACTATTTAGTGGCTGAGGGAGGATTCCCCTGTCCTCAGGAGTTCAAGGTCAGCCTAAGTAACCCGGTAAGACCTTATCGCAAAAAATAATAAGAAAAGGCTAAACTAGAGATGTAGTTCAGCTGATAGAATGCTAGCTTATCATGCATGAAGATCTGAGTTCAAGCCTAATACAATATCAACTGGGTGTAAACCAGGTGTGGAGGGACAAACAATTCCAGCACTCTGATGGTAGAAGCAGGAAGATCATGGGTTCGAGGCCATTCTTAGCTGCATAGTAAATTGTTTCTTTGCTTTTTTGTTTTGCGTTTCTGTGTAACAGCTCTGGCTCTCCTGGAACTCCTCAGTATACCAGGCTGGCCTTGAACTTATAGAGACCCACCTACCTCTGCCCCGAGTGAGTGCTGGGATTAAAGGTGTGCACCACCACCACCACCACCACCACCACCACCACCACCACCACCCCACCACCACCACCCCCCTGCTTGTTTTTGTATTTTGAGGCAGGATCTGTTTTGCCGACCAGGCTGGCCTTGAACTCACAGAGCTCTGTCTGCCTCTGTGTCTTGGGATTAAAGCCATGGGCCACCATTAGCTGGCAAGACTCATCTTGTTGCCTCAGTTTCCCTACTGTTGGTACTGGCTGATGCTGTGATTGCAAGTTTTGTAGTTACCCTTAGACCTGGAAAAAGACTTGGGTTCTGAATCCCTCCCCACACCCCCATGGCCTTGCCCTCACATTTCTGGGCCCAGCCCTTCTTCCTCTCTCCCTCCCCCAAGCTGTTTGTTTGCTTTAGTTTTGGAGCCCCTCCCACCATCCAGCCCCTGCTGCCCTGTTCTTTCACGGGACTGAAGGAGACACTCTGTCCTTAAATGGCTTCAATGGTCTCTTTCTCTCTTTCCTGGTCTAGGAGTCAGGGACCTTCCTTAGAGAGATTATGGCAGTGTGGAGCTGTGAGGTGGGTGACAGGGTTAGCCTGCATCCTTTTCCGAATATGGAGGGGTGAGCTTGCCCAGCACCTCACAGGGAGGCAGGGAGGGCTAGCCTCAAGCCCAAAAGGAGAGTAGGGGAATATCAGTGTCCCTGATATCTAGGGTGATATAGGATGATACCCCTGGAATCCTTCCCTAATGTCTCAGCAGGGAAGAATGTGAGTGCCCATGGGTGACCAGGACTTGCCAAGATCCTGGGGTGGGGCTGGGATGGTAGGGGCTGGAGCTTGGAGACCTCTGCCTGAGTAGCATGCAGGGCTAGATTACCCACAGAAGAAAGGATCTAAGCAGACAGGTGGTTAGGATCTTCTGGAGATCAAAAAATGGGAGCCCTGGAATAGCAGGGCTCCTGGGTCTGAGACCTGGGCTTGGCTAGCAAGTGTCCTCTGTGGCCTTGGACTAGAAGGGATGGAGCAGAGCTCCCGGGCTGCCCTGCCCACCTCCTGGGACTGAGAGGACTTCCCCTGGGCTTGGGAGGTGAGGGCTTATCTGCCTGCCCATCCTGCTTAGCTGTTGAGCTGGCTATGTGTCCTGTGCCCAGCCTCTGGGTCTGCTCCTTGGGCAGGCTGGGGCTATTTTGGGATCGGGCTAGGGCTCTGGGGCTGGTTTCAGATGTTACAATGTGAACAGGAGAAAATGGGAACAGATGGCTGGAGGGTTCTGATCAGCGGGTCCTGCTGGGAACAGGATTATTTTTAGGACCTTGTTAACCCTTTTGGGCTTGTGGCCCCCCCCCCTGAGAGGTATAGCCCTTTCTAGTTGAGAAGACAACAGAGTTTCTTCCTTGGGCCCTTCTGCCCTCTAGAACTGCTTCTCCACTTCGCATTCTCTCTAAGACCCTCTTTACTCTTTTAAGAGATCCATGGCCAGAGACGAAACTCACACTTCCTCCTGGTTCAACACTGCATGTATTGCTATTAAGGGGTCAGACTGGAGGGGGTACAGGTCACACTAGAAGGGAAGTCCCCCTTCACTTACCTCCTGGGTAAGATCCGAGGCTGAAAGAGCTACTGAGTTGGAGAAAGTTGGGAAACTCAAGGATGCTCAGGGGCCATGTTAGTAAAGTAAACAAACTTCTTCACAGAGGGCAAAGAAAAGCCATGTCTCTAGGTAACACTAAAATGATGCCCACGTGCCCTACCTGCCTGAGTACTCAGGGTACATACCTAGATGGTGCTTCTCATTACAGATGCACCTTCATGACATGCCACATTCTTGGGTACTATATTAGCAAAGAGAAATTGCCCAAGGGACTTTGTCGAGGGCTAATATACCATAGATATTTTTAGGTGGTTTCTGTTAATACCTCACTTTATAATTTTGCCTGTGAGTAAACGCAGTCTCAAAGGGATGAAGAGGCGGACATGGCATGATGTGATTGGCACTTTATCTGCCCAACTACAGAGTAGATTCTCATTCAGTCGTCACCCCATACCTACCAGGGTCCCAACCCCGGTCAAGGCCTTGGGACAGGGGACCCTGCCCATCACGACTCACAGTCCTGTAAACCCTTCTTGCCTGAGGGTGCCAGGACTGACACTAGAAACCCAGCTTGGCCTTCCTGTCTGCCCTGCAGGAGGATCACAGGCACACATCCGGTCTCTTCACCCCACCCCCACTAGCCCTGGCCCAGAAGCCCCTGCTTCCTGGAGGGTCATGGCTGCCGGCATGTCAATGTAGACAGGGCTAGATGGCCATCCAGGTACTGCTGGTGCCAAGAGCTTGGGCCAGGCAGGCAAGGCAAGGGATGGAGGCTGTGTCAGCTGCTGGCAGTACCTGGGGTAGAGAGCAGAGTGAGGCAGGCAGGCTTTGGGCGAGGTCCCGTCCCTGGTGTGCTGCCTGTGCCAGCAGCCTGCCCGCACTCCACTCCTCCCACAATGGCCCCATTGTTCCCAGTAGCCAGGCAGTTTGGAGGAGGTTCCTCGGCCACCCATGCCCCCCTAAATAGGGGCCAGATTAACCCCTTGGGAGACGGGACCAGGTGAAGGCCCCCAGGAAACTGCCTGGCTCATTTTCTTCTCTGTTGTAGGAATGCTGGCTTGAGAAGTCACTCCCTAGCCACCCAGCAACAGGGCCACCTCCTGAAATTGGGGTCTTCCATCAGGGAGAAGTAGCACCTAGACCCTCTCCTACCCCCACTCTGGTGCCAGGGGGCAGGAAGTGCCAGTGGGGTGGCAGTGAAGTCCAGATATATTTGGGCGGTGGGGCTAATTCCAGCCACTACCGTCTGCTCTACTGGCTCCTGCACTCCTTTCCTTCCTGTGAAACCAGAGCTGGGTTGGGCCTAGCTCAGGATTTCGGTGGATTTAAAGAGGCAGCGCCATCTCTGCCAGCCTGGCTTCCTCTCCCCCTCCCCAGATAGGGTCTGGGTCAGAGCGCTCTGGAGGACTTTGGGCACCTCCTTTGCCCTGGGCTAACCCCTGGCCTTGGTCTCAGTCAGGGTACTAGACTTCTGGCACTTCTTTCTCCCAGAGCCTTGGGCGGGTGGGGTGGGCGGGGGTGGGCTGTGGTTTCCTGTGTTGGCTGTTTGTGCCTGGCCCAGAGTGCCCGCTGCCTGCCTGGGCTTCCTGCCCTGTCTTGTTTCCTAGTGCCCCCCCACCCATCCCCGCCCCTCTCCCTAGGGGGAGGGAGTAGCTAGGGATGGGACAGCAAGCAGTCTTTTGGGGGCACCCTAATGCCAGGGCATGATTGCTTCCTGAGGTCTGGACTCACAGGTAATGGCTGAAAGAGCCTAGAGAAGTGAGGTGGACTGTTCTGGCAATGTCACTTGCCCCTGTTATGCCTAGATCTGCGAAGTCCCCCAAAAACCAACAAAGAGATTGAGTACCATATGTAAAAGCAAAGAGACTTTATTTTATGCAAGTCTGCAAACTCGGTCTCTCCGCATGTCCAATGTATTGGAATAAATGGAGAGCCCCGAGCTCAGTTAGAGTTGGGTTTTTATAGAAGTAAAGGTTGGGGTGAGGGGTTTCTAAGGCTCAGGACCCCTGATTGGCTGACATTTGTTTAGGGGTGGCAGCTGATCCACAGTGGTCCACAAAGAGTAGACAGAAAGAGAATCTCCCACAGGCACTCTGTGCAAAGATTCTGAATTGCACATTTCTGGGATCAGCAGTCTCCTGGTCCTGCGGGGTTAGGATTGTTTGACTTTACCTGGGGCTATAGGTGGGGCAAGCTGGCTGGTAAAACCTCCCTAGCAAAACTGTTTATTTGCATGGACTCCTGGGAGGGGAGTTGTTGCTAGGAACCCAGGCCAGGGGACCCCAACCCCGTGAAGCCTGGAAGTCCCCACCTAGAGGGTCCCCAACAGAATAACACCTTGGGTCTTTAAGCAGATTTCCTTGAGCTACACTCTAAATCCCTGACCTCCCCACCCGGCTGAGTCACCACCTCAGGGAGAGGGAGTAACTTGAGTACTGGAAGAGGGTTTCTGAGGATCAGGGGAGTCCTGACACCCAGGAGAAAGGGGAATTGGGACTTCATATGGGGAGCTGAATTTCCTTTAGCCAGAGGCCAAGAACCCTGTCCCCATGTATCACATTTTCTTTCCTGAAAGTCACTGTTTACTGCATGTGGGGACATGGGCCGTCCAAAACATTTCTCACTTCTTTGTTGTGTTTGTTTTTGGTTTCCTTGGTCTTGCTAAGATTGTACAGAGGTCCTCTGATGAAGTATTTGCTCTACTGATGACATCACTAGCCCTGAAGTAAAATATATTTTGTGTGGTGGTGATGGTGGTGGTGGTGGTAGTGTTGGGTGAGAGAGATAGCATCTCACTACAAAGCCCTGGATGGCCTGGAATTTGGTATGTAGCCTGGGCTTGTCTTGAAATCACAGAAAGTCAGCCCATATCTACCTAATTGAAGGCATAAACCACCATACCCAGGAGTAAATATTTATTTTGTAGAGAGTCTTACAGTACGATTTACTGATTTACTGTAGAGTCTTGTTGTAGAACTCATTGTGTAGCTTGTGCTGATCTTGAATCCATAGAAATCCTCCTGCCTCAGCTTCCTGAGCCACAGTGCCTGGCTTCTCTGAGATGGTTGTGAGCAGGGCAGAGAGGCTAGTGGACTGGCCGACTTGGTCAAGCAGACCCCCAGCATGGAAGCAGGCAGATTACCACTGTGTATATGAATGCCTGGCCAGCTAGGGGGCAGTTGTGTTAAACAGGGGTGACACAAAATACCTGGAGCTCCTCCTCCAGCTGGGATTGTTCTCACTAACCCCTAATCTGTGGCCCACAGTGGAGGCAAGTGACCCCACTTCAGGCTTTTCGTTTTAGAACCCACTAAGTATCTGGCCTGGATCCTGTCTCAGCCTTCCAAGAACAGGGACCACAGACCTGTGCTGTGCCGTCATGCCTGGCCCCAGCTTCTTTGTCTCAGCACCTTTGCTCCAGGCACATTCTCTTGGGCTTGCTCCTGGCCTTTCACTCAGGTGACTTACACCTGCTCCCTGTTTGTGAGCTCCTGCCACCTTTCCACACTCTGAGAGTGTTGTGTTTCCTAAGCTCCGGTCTTCCCTGACAGGACTTATCTCCAGGGGCTTCTGTCCTGGTGCTGGGACAGCTCCTTGTTCATTCATTGCTGAAGCATTGCCATTATCAGCCCACCTACCTGCCAATGTGGGACTGAGTCTAGAGGAAGTGGGGTCTTTGGGAGCTAGGGCTGACTCCTGTAGGGCAGACAGGGAGATGGGAAAGTCCTGACTTGTATATGCTTGACTCAGCTTGCCTTGCAGTTGGGTGGGAGCAGGAGGTGGAGTCCTGGGGAGGGGACCACGGTTAAGATTCATTGGGGCCTCTGGAGACAACTAATTTCCTAGCAGCCCCTCCATGGATTAGTACGGTTTTTTGTTTGTTTGTTTTGTTTTGTTTTACCGTGTGGTAGCTTTTCAGGGAAAGTTTTGAGATAAAATCTTGCTGGGTAGTTGAGGCTGTTCTGAAACTCATTCTAACATAGGTTGGGTTTGAATTTGTGATCCTCCTGCCTCAGCCTCCCAACTGCTAGGATTATAGGTGTGAGTCACCATGCCAAGGCCAAGTCTCCAGTTTTTGAGACCCTTAACAGAAAGTAGGAGATGCCCTTTTCCCTGACCATTCCCATCCCCCTTTACGTTTGATAGGCTCTGGGGCTCGAATGGGAAAAGCCCGCCGATTTGATTGAGACTGAGATGTGGCTCCACTGCGGCACTGCAGTACCTGGACTGGGGTCCTCAGTTGCCCATGCTGTCATGGGACCCAAGAGACTACAGCGTTCTTTTCCCAGACCTCAGTTCCTCTTTGTGAAACTGGGTAGATAGCTCTGAGAATCAACCAGGGACGAGGGGGAGCGCTTAAGCTGCATGTCTATCATTGACCTGTCTGGTTTTCCCCAGGAGTCCCCAGCGATTCCTGCTTCTGATCGTCCCTGGTTGTGTTGTGGTATGCGTGTCCCTGTGTGTGTGTGTGGGTGGGTGGGGGGGAGTGACTGCTGCAAGTTAGGCCCTGGACTTTGGAACCTTCTTTTCCAGGTACAGAGTTGGAGTGGGGAAGGCCAATGTTCCACAGGGGTTAAGTTAAGGTTAGACGTTCACAGTGTACCTTACTTGGAGGTCCCAGCCTAGCTTCCGGCAGCTGAGCAGGGGTGCACGGGTGTGTCTAGCTGGACCTGTCAGGGGAAGAAGCTCTAGGGCCGAAGACTCCTCCCCTTCCCTCCCCCACCTTTTACCGGGATCGCTGCTGGGGGCGGGGAAAGGGGACAGAGGAGGGGGCGGTTGGGTGAGGCGTCTGTGTTTGTGTAAGTCAGCTTGTTGGTGTATCTATGGCCCTCTGTGTATTCTTTGTGACTGTCGGGCTCAACTTTCTATGGCTCCCTTGTGTCTGGGTCTCAGTCTTCACATCTGCTCAATGAGTCTGCCGGCTCTCACTCCTCTGGGCTGCTGGGGTGTCTGTATGCCCCAGGCTGCCCTGCGGCTCCCGCTGGTTCGCACTGCCCAGTCCCTCGGGCACACCTCCGCCAGCTGGCCATGAGCATCTCTAGTTTCCTGGGCTCCGTGCGTGTCTTTGTCTCCCTGTCCACGTGTGAGCTGTAAGTGTGCGTGAGTCAGAGTTAGGGTGCTTGTGGGTCTCTTGTGCCCCAGTTTTGCGCGCCCAGTCTGCCCGGCCGGCTAGCTCCCAGTCAGTCCCTAGGGGACTTGTCCATGTGTCTGTCTGCACGCCCTCCAGTGGGCTTGTGCGATCCACGCTGCAGCCCTGCCCGCCTCCCTCACCCTCGCTCGCTGCCTTGCTGGCTCTCTCGCTCCTTGCTCGCTCTGTCTCTACACTCTGGCTCTGCCGAAGGGGGCGGGGTGGGGGTGCAAGGGATGGGGGGAGGGGAGGCTCCTGCATTCTTGCGGTCTGGGAGGAATCTGAGCCAGCGTTACTGGTCTCCAGAAGAGCCCAGCTGCAGCCCCGGGGCCCCGCCAGGCCTCTTGCTGCCCGCCCGGGCCTGCCGGGATGGGCACGGGCTAGGCCTGGAGCTGGGGGCGGGGCAGGGCAGTGCCCCCACCCCGGCCCCTAGAAGGCTGCAGCGCCCGGGGACAGGGCGCAGTGTTGGGGCGGGGCGTGAGGGATTCCCGAATCCTGGGTAAGGGGCGTGTCTGGGAGCGGGAGTCCCCCCAGTGGGCCAGAGCGGACCTCGCACAGCCGCCCCACGCGCGTCACTTTTGCGACCTAGCCTATTAGTGAATTCTGATTCTGCAGCCCTTGGGAGGGGGAGGTGTCCAGGGTGAGGGGCTTGCTAGATACTGCAAGCTCCTTGAGGACAAGGTGCGGGAGGGATGGGGACTGGACTGGTCTTTAGGATAGAGAAGTCTTCTCTTTCCACTCCCACTCTACCCTATCCAGTTCCTTAGTCCCGGGGCTGTTGGGTTCTCCCTTCCCTCCCCTTCATACACCCCCTTCTTAAGTCACAAGTTTTCTCTTTGGGGCTTGTTGCTGCAGTCCCTGCTCCAGTACCGAGTACCTGTCTGGGCCCTGGGCACGCACAGGGGCCGTAGCCCCACTGTGTGTGGGAGCCATGAGGATCCTGGCTAACAAGACAAGGTGTGTGGGTGTCACGGAGGGCGGGATACGTGTGTCTGGAGAGCGGGGAAGGGAAGGGCCCATGGTGATGGGGCCAAGCTGTGAAGCTTTGCGGGTTTGGAGAGAAGCCCCCAGGGCACCTGGCTTCCTGGCCACCAGTGGGCTGAAGGGAGGTAGAGTGGGAACGTCTGGGCCCAGGCAGGAGCTGGCAGCCAGCCTTAGCGCCTGGGCCCAGGGGGCAGAGGAGACTGGCAGCTAGCTATGCCTGATGCTTCTGATCCCTTCTACTTCTTCCCTCCTAAAACCCTTAGAGCAGACCCCCCCCACCTTAGTATTGGGGTGTGAGGAGGATGCCCTCCAGCCCCAGTCTAGTTGGGTGTAGGAGCTGGAGTGGGGGCGGTGCCTGTCTCTCTCCTCCTCAGGAGAAGCGGGCAGACAGGGCCAGGCGGCAGCAGCAGGACAGCAGGGCTGAAATAAATCTGAGCTGGTGTGGAATGAGGGGGGGATAAATATCCTCTCCCGTGATGTGATCTTTCCAGCGGCTATTAATAGGTCTCCGGGGAGGGGGAGGCGGCGGGGGGAGCGGGCTGGAGCTTAAAGGGCCCGCAGCCTAGGCTGCAGGAATCCTTGGCTTCAAGCAGCACTCCTCTGCTTGACATCCCCCCTCCCCTCCCCCCCTGTCCCTGCCTGCCGTCAGGGTCTACTGGCCCACCCTCTTCAGGCCTTCCCCCTAGGCTCTGGGGAGTCTTCTGGGCCAGTGGGTACCACTGCCAATTGTGCTTTCCCTGCTCCCCTAGGGAATAGAACCGGGGCTTGAGCAGTGACGCACAGGTCCTGTGGCCCCTTCTCTGCGAGTTGTTAGGGCGCAGCATAGTTGAGGTTTGGGGCCTTGGAAGGAGTCTTAAACCCTAGAAGGTGCTAAGAATGCACCAAACGCTGGAGAGACCAGGCTGCTAAGGGAAGCTGGTGATGTGGAGGCTGAAGGTAGGGAGATCCTACCAACTCAGAGCCCCAGTTTCCATTTGAATTGGGCCTAGGAGATAAAGGCGGTTCCATCTCCGCTGCCCCAGGGAACAGAGCTCTGTTCTTATCTGAGGAACCACACTGAGGTAGGGAATAGCAGGTGGTCTCAAGATAGCACCTAGCCACCCCTACACCATTAGGTGAGGCTAGGGAGCTAAAGTCCAGGCATGCCTACCTCCTTGTAGGATTAACCTGTCCTGTCTCTCCTCCCTTCTCCCAGGTTACCCCACCCCAGGAGGCGAGAAGCTCCAGGGAGTCCGCCGCTGTCCCCTCGCGGCCACTGTCCCCCTGCCCCAGCCAAGCCAATGCACCCAGAAAATAAATTGACCAATCATGGCAAGACAGGGAATGGAGGGGCCCAATCCCAGCACCAGAATGTGAACCAAGGACCCACCTGCAACCTGGGCTCCAAGGGCGTGGGGGCGGGGAGCCATGGGGCCAAGGCCAACCAGATCTCACCTAGCAACTCAAGTCTGAAGAACCCCCAGGCAGGGGTACCTCCTTTCAGCTCACTCAAGGGCAAGGTGAAGCGAGAGAGGAGTGTGTCAGTAGACTCTGGAGAGCAGCGGGAGGCTGGGACTCCATCCCTCGACTCAGAGGCCAAAGGTATGGTTTCCTCTCATGTCTAGACTTTAGCATCACCTGCAGCCCAAGACCCCAACTGGTCCGATACCATCTGTTGCTTAATTCTCATCCTGCATTGCCATCCAACCTGGATTGTTTCTTGCCTCTTTCTTCCTCTTATCTCTATCCCATCAGTCAACCAGTTCATTCCAGAGTAGGGTGGAAGGACTGGACCTCAGAGTGATTGAACTTCTGGTTTCGTTGTCCTCAGCCTTCCCACTGTGGCCCCTACATTGGGAGAGGGAGGTGTCCTGAGTGAATAGCAACCCCCCCCAAGCCTTTTGGGAACAGACACTGGGGCCTGAAAGAGTCACAGTGGCTCCTCCCTGCCCCCCCCCAGCCCTAATTAGAACCAGTTGTGGTTGGGATTATGCTCTACTTGGTATGGGGGGGAGGGGAGACAGGCAGCCAGGGTTGGAGAAAGAAATCAGAAACAAATGGTGGTGTGGTGGGGGCCAAGGACTGGCAAAGTGCCCACCGTGGTCTGGGCAGTGCCCTTTAGGGTGGGGCACTCTGGAGAATGGTCTGGGAGGGCCTCTGCCTGTGGAAGGACAGGACATCTTGGCACTCACTCTTCTTGCCTGTCTTCTGCCTGGGCAGAGGTGGCACCCCGGAGTAAACGGAGGTGTGTGCTAGAGCGGAAACAGCCATACAGCGGGGACGAATGGTGCTCCGGGCCAGACAGCGAGGAGGACGACAAGCCCATCGGGGCCGCCCACAGTAAGTACCCGTTGGTTCTCTTCCTCGTGGGGCCCTCCAAGGATGCTGTCCTAAGGGAACCTCCTTACCTAGGGCTTTAGGGGATTGTGAGAGAAGTGGTAAAGACCAGGAACCTGGGCTCCTCTTCAGTTCTACTTTAGACTTTTTTGCTACCTACACTGCGGTAGCCCAGACCCTGCGTTCTAGGTCTCTCCGGCCCCTCTCTTTCCCTCCCTTCTTCTCTCTTCCTCTCCCCTCCTCTCCTTGGTCTGGTCCACTCGGTAGGGTTTCTCAGGTGGTCTCTTTCCTGGACAACTCACTACTTTACTAACAGATTTCATGGCCTATGCTGCCACCTACTGGTCAATGGAGGATGGGCAGGGGAGGTTCCGGCTGGGTCCAGCTTAGCTTGCGGCTTTGTAAAGCCTAGTTGTGAACCCACGCTGGTTCCTTTCTCCAGCCTCTGAATGACTCAGAAAGTGCTCAGGGTGCATTGCCAGGACAAGTAGGTGTGAATTGATATCCATTCCTCTCTCTCCCTTCTTTTTTTGTTTTTAAGAGACATGGCTTCTCTGTGTAGTCCTGGCTGTCTTAGAACTCACTCTGTAGACCAGGCTGGTCTGAAACTCGCAGAGATCCACCTTTCTCTACCTCCAGAGTGCTGGGATCAAAGGCATGCACCACCATTGCCTGGCTCTCATTCTTTAATCCATCCTTATGTACTGGAGACCGAAGACATCTGTGTCCTTGGTGTTTCCCCTCAAACTTACATCTGTTTTGAGAGAAGAGATAGCTTAATGCATAAGATGCTATCCAGAGAAGGTTAAACTGTGGGCTGTTATGCTGTTTGTTGGAGACGAGATCTCAGTGTGTAGCCCTGACTGGCCTAGAACTCACAACAATCCATCCACCTCTGTTTCCCCAGGACTGGGATTAAAGGCACCTGGCATCGCCATGACTTTTTAATGTGTGGGCTTTTGAAGGCAGGAATCAGGAAAGGAGGAAGAATGTGCTGGCTGCTGTGTTTAGTCCTCACGGCAGCCTTTGAGGAAGGGGTTGTCATGACTGTTACAGGGGACACAGTCAGCAGATGGGGAGTGGCCATTAAGAAGCCTCCACAGCTGACTGGGACTGCAGAGGCTCCCGTGGGGCTCACTAGTGTTCCTCAGTCTCTGTCTGAACACTTAAATGGTAGAGTCTTTGGCTGCTTCCTGGGACAGGAACCTTCCTGTTACCCTGAATTTGTTTCTGTAACATTAGACTGTGTCATTGTAGAAACTCTGAAAGACACAGAGAGATAAAAAGAAGATCCCATGACCAGCCTCTTTTAGATAGACTGCCATTCAGCTGAGACCAGATTTCGTGTAGTACAGGCTAACCTCAAGTTTGCTATGTAGATAAGGCTGGCCTAAACCTCCCAAGTGCTGGGATTATAGTCTTTGGACACCAAGCCATTCAACAGCATTCAACTGCGCAGTTGAATTCTTCAAGGAGAGGCAGGATGATGTAGATGTGCACAGCACAGGCTCAGAGACCAGGCTGCTTCCCTCCTCCCAGGAATGCACTTGCTATTTGTATAAACTTGGGAAAGGATTTCTGCTTTCTCATCTATAAAAATGTTCTTGACTGTATAGATTTGATACAAGGAGAAAGTGAGTTCAGGCATGTAGCGTACTTTGAACAGCATTAGTTTGTATTGCTGTGATGGTACGAGAAAGTTCCTTCTTGTGATAAATTCTGCCTCCCCCTCCATAGCCTATGTATGTTCTAGTTTACATTTTCTTCTTCCCAGACAGTGCTCAAGGTCAGCTTACAGTTGGTGTGAGGATCATGGCAAAACTGTTCTGGGGTGGACCAGTGAGGAGTTCATACAAGGACAGCTGCCTCTGAACCTCAGGTGGCTGCTGCCTTGGTCAAGCTCTTGTGTTATCTGGAAGTGCTGTCACTTGTTGTCACTGCAGTCCGGGGGCTTTGACTTGAGAGTGGATCGCCCCTAACCTAAACCCACTGGTGACCAGCAGTGGATCTCCCCCTAACCTAAACCCACTGGTGACCAGTAGTGGATCTTATCAATATGGGAATGGAGAGTCAGAGCAAATTTTGTCCTGGCGCTAAGGGTGGCGTGGCTATTCTGGGAAATACGCGTTTGGTCTCGCCTTGTTCCCGGTGTACTACTCTAAAATCCTGGGAAGCTCCAAACTGATAAGTGTTCTTTTGCATATGTTATATTGACTGGTGTGGCTGCCAGCCCGAGGTAGCTTCAAGATGGAGCTGATGACTGAAAGATCAAAGCAGGATTAGAGGTTTGGGACTTTCAGTCCCACACTCCAACCTGTGTGTGAGGGAGTGGGCCTGAAGGTTCAACTGGGGACCTGTGGCCAATGGTTTAAATATGACTAATGATGAGTCTGTAAAAGATCCAGAAAGAAAGCTAGGTAGATGTCTTCTTGAGTAAACACTTGTCTTGCAAGAATCTCAACCTGAGTTGAGATTCCCCAGAACCTACGCAGAAGCAGGCTGCAAACTGGGCGTGGTGGCCCACACCTTTAATTCCAGCACTTGTGTGGCAGAAGCAAGCGGGGGGGGGGGGGGGGGGGATATATATCTCTGTGAGTTCAAGGTCAACTGGTTTACAAAGCCAGTTCTAGGACTGCCAGGGTGACGCAGAGAAACCAAACAAAAAAAAGAAAACCAAAACAAAAAAAGAAAACCAGGCAGTGGTGGTGCAGGCCTTTAATCTGAGCACTGGGAAGGCAGAGGCAGGTGGATCTCTGAGTTTGAGGCCAGCCTGGTCTACAGTGTGAGTTCCGGGACAGCCAGGGCTACACAGAGAAACCCTGTCTCAAAAAAACTGAAAAAAGAAAAAAGGAAAGCTGAATGTAGCTCCTGCACCGGCCTGGAATCCCGGCGATGACAGTGTAGGAGTGGAGGCAGGCTTTCTGGGCTCATTGGCAAGCTAGGGTGGTGTGCATAAGTTCCAGGCTAGTGAGAGACCCTCGCTTGAACTAAAGGTTTAAGGCTCCCAAGCCTACAAAGTTCTCTCTTGGCCTCTGTATGTGTTCTGTGCCCTTAAACTGTGTGTGTGTACATACCTGCTTCTGCCCCCCTACATTCACACACACACGCATGCTCATCCCTGTAACCCAAAAAGACAGGCTTCATACGTTTTTCAGAGAGCTGACTTGTGTAGGTTTCTGAGTAGTGGCATGCGCAGAGAGGGCACAGAAACAAATGCCGCTTCTCACCTGCCTTACAAACTTCATCTCACCTGTCTTCATTTGTAGCTTCTTAATTTATGTGAGTGTGTGTGTTCTCTGTGTGTGTGTGTGTGTGTGTGTGTGTACACTCCATGGTGCATGAATGGGGTGGTTAGTTCCCTCCTTCCACCATGTGGGTCATGGGGCGGGGGGCGGGATCGTCAGGTCTGGCAGCAGGTCCCTTTACCCCCTGAGCCATCTCAGGCTCCTGTACTGTCCTTTGGCATTTCTTCCAGCTGCTCTAACATCTAGTTGAATCTGAGGGGTGAATTCCAGAAACCCTAATTTACAGGCAGACAGACCCTGAGCTTGGCATTGGCTGCCGGGAGATGGGCAGTATTATGTTCCTAAGCCCCTCAACCTATGGGAAAGACAAATGTCAGGCTGGAACTAAATTAGAGGCCACCCTGCGGGGCCCCCTGCTTCAAGGATTGCTGATCGGCTGTCGATGGGGACACACCTCCATATGATTCTTGTGACCAGCGGTAACAGAAGTCTTGTGTTGGTCAGTCTGTGAGAGCAGGAAGGGACTTTTATTCCGTACTGCTTTTCTGACTCTGCGACAGAAACGGACGGTTTGCGTGTGGCCCAGTGAATATGTTTCTTTGACCTGTCCCCAGCAGGGCACACGGGAGCTGAGTAGTGTTTCCATTTTGTAGGAGAAGAAACTGAGACAAATGCTATGTCTTGTAAAATCACAACCCATGAGTGGTAAGGTAGGATGAAAAGTTCTCCGTCGTTTGCATCATCCGTTATACGGCTTCCCTGCCTTCTTGCCGGGGTCACTGGACAGTATATTCTCTCTCTCTCTCTCTCTCTCTTTCTCTCTCTCTCTCTCTCTCTGTCTCACACACACACACACACACACACACCCCAGTGGGAGTGCTGCAGAGCTAAGCAGGGCTTTGATGTGTCTGCTGTGTTCTCCCCCCCTTCTCTACATGGTCATCATTCTGGCTCTCTTGGGCAAAGACTGGTGTAGGGCAAGTCAGCGTGGAAGCAGATTGTGAGGACAAATGACCCTTTGGGTATGGACTGTGGGGCAGGAATACCAGCGGGTTCTTCCCACACCTGGGCCGTTCACTTGCTATCCTTTTTCTCTCTGCTTGCAGATTGTAATGTAGCAGATGCAGCCATGGCGGCCCCACAGCTGGGTCCTGGCCAAACTGCCCAACTGCCCCTCAGTGAAAGCAGTGCGCCAGGCCCCCCACATGGCCCCCCGCCAGGCCTTCGACCAGATGTCCCTGGGGGCGGGGGTGGGGGAGTCCCAGGAAAGCCTCCGTCACAGTTCGTGTATGTCTTCACTACCCACCTGGCCAACACGTAAGGCTTCGGGAGAGACGAAATGGGGGTGGGGAGGTGAGGGTGGGGATGGGAGGGGTGGGGGATTTGGTCTACCCATGCTCACAGTCTGAGCACGTGCAGGGGGCAAGGTGGGCGAGTGAGGGTGGGTTCTCTTCTGTCCATCTCTGAACCGCTTGTGACTGCTCCCCTGTGCAGGGCTGCGGAGGCCGTGTTACAAGGCCGGGCAGAATCCATTCTCACCTACCACCAGCAGAATGTGCCCCGGGCCAAGCTGGATCAGGTGAGTGTGATTCCCTGCCTGGCTCTAAGGTAGGTTAAGATGTCCCCTCATCTTAATTCTTTACCTTTGTTCCCCTGCAGGCCCCCAAAGTGCCACCCACCCCAGAGCCACTACCCCTGAGCACACCATCAGCAGGCACACCACAGTCTCAGCCACCTCCATTGCCACCACCACCTCCAGCCCCTGGCAATGCCCCTCCTGCTCTGCCCCCAGAGGGCCCTCCTGAAGATACCAGTCAGGACCTGGCCCCGAACTCTGTGGGAGCTGCTAGCACAGGTGGTGGGACTGGGGGCACCCACCCTAACACGCCGACAGCAGCCACTGCTAACAACCCCCTGCCTCCTGGAGGAGACACTGGCAGTGCCCCTGGCTCAGCCCTCTTGGGGGAGGGCACCCCCACAGGAAACGGGCAGCGGAACCTGGTGGGCTCTGAGGGCCTGTCCAAAGAGCAGCTGGAGCACCGTGAGCGCTCTCTCCAGACGCTGCGAGACATTGAGAGGCTGCTCCTCCGCAGTGGGGAGGCTGAGCCCTTCCTTAAGGGGCCCCCTGGAGGAGCCGGCGAGGGGGGCCCACCAGCACAAGCTCCCTCTGCCGCTCAGCAGCCTCCCTCTGCCCCTCCCAGTGGGCTGAAGAAGTACGAGGAGCCCTTGCAGTCCATGATCTCACAGACGCAGAGTCTAGGAGGCCCCCCACTGGAGCATGAAGTGCCCGGGCACCCCCAGGGTGGGGACATGGGCCAACACATGAACATGATGATGCAGAGGCTGGGCCAGGACAGCCTGACACCTGAGCAGGTGGCCTGGCGCAAACTCCAGGAAGAGTACTATGAGGAGAAGCGGCGGAAAGAGGAGCAGATTGGGTTGCACGGGGGCCGCCCCCTGCAGGACATGGTGGGCATGGGGGGCATGATGGGAAGGGGGCCCCCACCTCCTTACCACAGCAAACCTGGGGATCAGTGGCCACCTGGAATGGGCGCCCAACTCCGAGGACCCATGGATGTCCAAGATCCTATGCAACTCCGAGGCGGACCTCCCTTCCCTGGCCCCCGTTTCCCGGGCAACCAGATGCAAAGGGTGCCTGGGTTTGGGAGTATACAGAGTATGCCTATGGAGGTACCCATGAATGCCATGCAGAGACCTGTAAGACCAGGCATGGGCTGGACTGAAGACTTGCCCCCTATTGGGGGACCCAGCAATTTTGCCCAGAATGCCGTGCCCTATCCAGGCGGGCAGGGTGAGGCAGAGCGATTCATGACCCCTCGTGTCCGGGAGGAACTGTTGAGGCACCAGTTGCTGGAAAAGCGGACAATGGGCATGCAGCGCCCCCTGGGCATGGCAGGTAGTGGCATGGGACAGAGCATGGAAATGGAGCGGATGATACAGACACATCGACAGATGGATCCCACCATGTTCCCGGGGCAGATGACTGGTGGAGATGGCCTGGCTGGCACACCCATGGGCATAGAGTTCGGTGGAGGCCGGGGCCTCCTGAGCCCTCCCATGGGACAGTCGGGGCTGAGGGAGGTAGACCCACCTATGGGGCCAGGCAACCTCAACATGAACATGAACGTGAATATGAACATGAACATGAACTTGAATGTACAGATGACGCCCCAGCAGCAGATGCTGATGTCACAGAAGATGCGAGGCCCCGGAGACATGATGGGGCCTCAGGGTCTTAGTCCTGAGGAGATGGCTCGGGTTCGGGCTCAGAATAGCGGTGGCATGATGGGTGGTCCACAGAAGATGCTTATGTCCTCACAGTTCCCCAACCAGGGCCAGCAGGGATTCTCTGGGGGTCAGGGACCCTACCAAGCCATGCCCCAGGACATGGGCAACACTCAAGACATGTTCAGCCCCGATCAGAGTTCAATGCCCATGGGCACTGTGGGCACCACCCGGCTCAGCCATATGCCTCTGCCCCCTGCATCCAATCCTCCTCCTGGGTCTGTGCATTCAGCCCCCAACAGGGGACTAGGCAGACGGCCTTCAGACCTCACCATCAGTATTAATCAGATGGGTTCACCGGGTATGGGGCATCTGAAGTCACCCACCCTTAGCCAGGTGCACTCACCTTTGGTCACTTCACCCTCTGCCAACCTCAAGTCACCCCAGACTCCCTCACAGATGGTGCCCTTGCCTTCTGCCAACCCACCAGGACCTCTCAAGTCACCCCAGGTCCTCAGCTCTTCCCTCAGTGTGCGGTCACCTACTGGCTCACCCAGCAGGCTCAAGTCTCCCTCCATGGCGGTGCCTTCTCCAGGCTGGGTCGCCTCTCCCAAGACAGCCATGCCTAGCCCTGGGGTCTCCCAGAATAAGCAGCCGCCTCTCAACATAAACTCTTCCTCTACCCTGGGCAACATGGAACAGGGTGAGTCATTTGGGTGGACTTGGTTGGAGCCTTTGTGGTGGTGGATAGGTTCCTGCAGGGGCTTTAGTGGTAGCTATGCCTACACAAAGCTCCAGGTACATCTGGGCTTCTTGAAGGGTCCCACTTGGGACTTGGATCTCCCCACTACAGGAATTGCTTAAAGGTGTGTGGGTCACTGGGATCACAGGGAGTCTGTTCAGTGGGGCGTGGGTGTCCCTGAAATGAGGTAGACATTTGGAAGGAATTGGCCTTTCCTTAGACTGAGTGTGAGTGGCCGAATTCAGCCTCCCTTCTCCAGTGACCCCCTGCTCTTTCTGTCCCTCCACTTCTGTAGGTACCCTCCCACCAAGTGGCCCTCGGAACAGCTCCTCAGCGCCTCCTGCCAACCCTCCCAGTGGCCTCATGAACCCCAGCCTACCGTTCACATCCTCCCCAGACCCCACGCCTTCCCAGAACCCTCTGTCACTGATGATGTCTCAGATGTCCAAGTATGCCATGCCCAGCTCTACCCCGCTATACCACAATGCCATCAAGACCATCGCCACCTCAGACGATGAACTGCTGCCTGATCGACCCCTGCTACCCCCCCCACCACCACCGCAGGGCTCTGGACCAGGTATGAGGAGGCAGAGCTTCCAGGAGAGGCGACGGTGGATTTGTCTGGCAGTTGTCCCTGTGGACATGCTGGCTTCCGCAGTCTCTAGTCATGGGGGTGGTGTAAACTCTGGGGCCCTGTTCCAATCGCTACCATCAGTTCCTGAAACCTGGACTAGAACACATTTGTGGGCGGGGGAAGGATGGGGGAGGCACCTTCCCCAGCTGGGTGGGCACAACCTCTAATGTTCTATTCTTTCCCCACAGGCATCAGCAATAACCAGCCCAACCAGATGCACCTGAACTCTGCTGCTGCCCAGAGCCCCATGGGCATGAACTTGCCAGGCCAGCAGCCCCTGTCCCACGAGCCCCCGCCTACTATGTTGCCCTCCCCTACCCCTCTGGGGTCCAACATTCCACTGCACCCCAATGCACAGGGGACAGGGGCCCCTTCTCAAAACTCAATGATGATGGCTCCGGGAGGCCCAGACTCCCTAAATACCCCTTGCGGCCCTGTGCCCAGCTCCTCCCAGATGATGCCCTTTCCTCCTCGGCTACAGCAGCCCCATGGTGCCATGGCCCCCACTGGGGGTGGGGGCGGGGGGCCTGGCTTGCAGCAGCACTACCCATCTGGCATGCCCCTGCCCCCTGAGGACCTGCCCAACCAGCCACCTGGTCCCATACCCCCCCAGCAGCACCTGATGGGCAAAGGCATGGCTGGCCGCATGGGCGATGCGTACCCACCCGGGGTGCTCCCTGGGGTGGCATCTGTACTGAACGACCCAGAGCTGAGTGAGGTGATCCGGCCCACCCCTACCGGCATTCCTGAGTTCGACTTATCCAGGATCATCCCCTCTGAGAAGCCAAGCAGCACCCTCCAGTACTTCCCCAAGAGCGAGAACCAGCCCCCCAAGGCCCAGCCCCCCAACCTGCATCTCATGAACCTGCAGAACATGATGGCGGAGCAGACCCCCTCTCGGCCCCCCAACCTCCCGGGCCAACAGGGGGTCCAGCGGGGGCTCAGCATGTCCATGTGCCACCCTGGACAGATGTCCTTGCTGGGCAGGACAGGTGTGCCCCCACAGCAGGGCATGGTGCCCCACGGCCTGCACCAAGGGGTCATGTCCCCACCACAAGGCCTCATGACCCAGCAGAATTTTATGCTAATGAAGCAACGGGGTGTGGGGGGCGAGGTCTATACCCAGCCTCCCCACATGCTTTCCCCACAGGGCTCCCTCATGGGCCCCCCACCCCAGCAGAACCTCATGGTGTCCCACCCTCTGCGGCAGCGCAGTGTGTCTCTGGACAGCCAAATGGGCTACCTCCCAGCGCCGGGCGGCATGGCCAATCTACCCTTCTAGCAGGCCCCTCAAGGGGCTGGGGATACTGAGAATACGTTAACTTTAAGTTTTTTTTCCTCCAGTGTTGGAATGGATGGCCTGGGTCCAGGGGTAGGGTGGAGGGGTGGGAAGGGGCTTGTGTGGGGAGTGGCATTTGTGGAAACCTGATGTGCTGGCAGCTTAGGGGGAAGAGGCAAGAGTCGGGTGGGGAGTTGGAATTGGGTTTTGACCAGGACTGCCCCTCCCCCACCCTTCCTGTTCCTGTGGGGCTTCTATTTCCCTCTGTCTTTCTACTTCTCCCCGTTTTCAGCTATGTTTTGGGGGCCCTTGGGGAGAGAGGAAGGAGAGGAGGGGTCTTCCATCTTCTGTCCCTTTGGAACTGTCACCTCATTGGTGCTCCAGGTCCATTGTCCCCTCCCAGTTTCTCTGCTTTTCCCCTTTTCCCCCTCTGTCTTCATTTCCTCTCCCTGCTGACATGGCTGACCTCCTCTCCCACGCCCCCTGCAGGCAGCTGGCCAGGTGGGCGGGTGCCAGCGGAGCTGTAAATAGAGCTGCGCTTTAGTGCCGGTTTGTGCGTGTACCGTATTTCTGTGTTTTGATAGAAGTCACACACAAAAAAGAAAAAAATTAAAAAAAAAAAAAGCCTTCCCCCTCCTTCAAATGATCGTGCCCACCACTCGCCTGGACCCAGAGACACAGTCCTCTGCACCCTCCATATGCCCCACCCATCAACTGAGGTCAGACCATCTAGGTTTCTGTTTGGTGAACCCGGGAGGACTGAGACCTCACCCCTCCCCCTGCTATGGCCGCCTGTCTGCTGCTGAGTGAATTCCGGAGAGCAGGTGTGCACTTGAGCGTGTGTTTACCCACACCAGTGACACAGGGCCCCTGCCTGGGTGCCTCCGCTGCTACATCTTAGCCAGAACTTGAAGTCCTTTGTCCCCTGGGCAGGTATGGCCCCTTTGAATGGAGCTGTGGAGGGGTTAGCACGTGTGACTATGGCCTATGACTTCAGTGGCCTTGGGCCAGGTAACCCCACAGGGCACAGACTCTTCTAGAAATGTTTCCACTTGCTTCTCACCAAAGAAGGAAGGGACAGAGTTTGGCTGAGTCAGTCAGTCTCCCCTCCAACCTCCACCCCTAGCATGGAGTGAGGAAAGGCAGTGTGGGGGAGACCATCCTCCTGCCTGTCCACTCTGGCAAGGTCTTTCTGTCCAGGGTTCCAGGCCATGTACCAGATCTGTCTATGCCTGCCCAGGCACAGCCACACTGCCCCCCTATTACTTCCTAGGAGAGCCCCTCACCCACCACCGGTCAGACTGAAGCCATACAGGAATGGGTGTTTTATCTCCCTTGGCCCCAGGAGTAAAATACTTCTCCTATCCTCCTTTCCTTTTTCCTGCCTCTAAGGTGGCGGGCAGCTCCTTGGCCAAGGCCTTTCCTGCCCTGCCTCCAGGGCCAAGGACCATTCTAGACAGGGTGTCTTTTACCAGGACCCTGTCCCCAGCCTTCCTGACCTGCAGGGCCTGGTTTTGCCTTGGCAGCTGTAATACAAAGGGAATTTGTGTCCACTTCTCCCAGTCTGGTGCTGTCCATTGTCAGCCGGGTCAGGCACCGCTCCCCTCCAGAGCTGGCTGCAGGCCCCTGGCTTCCCTTGCCCCTCCCAGGGACCAGAGCCAAGGTCTCTGTTGAGAGGTGGGTGGAAACCTGTCCTCCTTCCTGCCAGACACTCAGCCCTCCCTGCTTCCATCTGGGCCTTGTGCCCCCCACCCATGTTCCTAGCCTATCCAAACTGTCTAACTGCCCTGCTCTGGGGAGAGAGCGCAGGCCACAAAGGGCCCATTGTCCCCTTCTGGTGTCCTTGTCTCCCTCCTCCACCACTAGCTTCCCAAGGTGATCTCCACAGGCCAGCCTTCTCCTCTCCATCCATGGCCATACCCCAGCCATTTTGTACCATTATATAAATATATATATATAAATATAAATATATAAATACAATATGTGAAGACATCTTCTTGGTTTTTATTTTGAAACACTTTTTAGGCTTGCTCTGGGGGTCTCTGTGCTGCCTGTACTGTATTGACCTGTTTTATAGGTGCCTTTTTATTAAAAAGAAAACTCAAAAATGTAATCTCTTGCCCTTTGGTTTCTGTGTCTGGTTTCTCTGCTGCCGAACTGGCTGTTGGATGCTGGGAACAGAAAAGGGAATCCCAAGATGTCTCCAGTTTGCAATGAGGGTACAGTCTCTGCAACTATAGAACTGATTTCCCTAGTGGGGTTCCCCAGGGAGCTTGTCTGACTGGCTTGAGTGGTACCCGGCAAGCCAGCTTCCCCCAACCCCCCTTCCCTCCTAAATCAGTGACTGGGAGGAGGAGGAGCTCAGAATCGCCTGCTAGGCTTCCCCTAAGCAGGTGTGGAGCAGTTTCCTCTGGTTCCATTTGAGTAGTACCCTCCCAGGGGCACAGTACCTCCTTCCTGGGGCTCGGGGACTTCCCTGCTCAGGTTGGCTTCTCACATTGCCCTCCCCCTGCCCTCCTCCCTCTCCCGCCTAATGAAGACAAGGATCTGTTTCCATTTTCTTTTTTCCCCTATTTTATTCATTTATTTATCTGTCTATTTATTTTTGTTTTTTGAGATAGGATTTCTCTGTATAACAGCCCTAACTGTCCTGGAACTCGCTTTGTAGACCTCAAACTCACAGAGATCTGCTTGCCTCTGCCTTCTGAGTGCTGGAATTAAAGGTATGTGCCACCAGGCCCGGTCAGTCTTCATTTTCTTAGTTAAACGCCCCCTCTTCTGAGGCTAGAACCCCTTTGCTATTTTACTTTCCACGGGTCCTGAGGATTTACAGCAGGAGAGAGAAGTTGGCTTCCTTCCCCATCAGTGCCCAGAAACCACTAGGGTCCTGGATCTTATCTCCTTGCCAGTCGGGAAGCTTTGGTCTCTGGGCAGAGAAGACAGCTGGGTTTTAGTTTTACTTGCTCCTCTTTGGAGCCTGGAGCCAAAGTGTCTTTCCATTTCTCCACTGGACTGCTTGCCTGCTGGTTTGCCCTCTACTCTTCTTAGGACACTTGCTAGCCTCTGGGGCCTTCTGGAGTCTGTCCTTGGTCTATAGTCCAAGGTCCAGGAACGTGGGGCCGACCCGGTGCTGGTTCGGTTGGAGCTAGACAGCTGCCTAAAGTAGATCAGTCTCCGCTTCCTGTTTGCTTAAGAGAACAGCAGGGTTGAAGGGCTGGCACAAAGCTTGTGTTTTGGAGACAGGCATGGTAAGGTCATACTCTGCTGCCAGCTGGCTATTCCTCGGTGGAATAGAAGTGGTGGGGAGCTGTGGCATGCGGCAACCTTTTAGATGATGGAATGCATTGTGGGAGGAGATCCTGGGGTCCATGACCAGAGGGAGATGAGACTGTAGGCGTTGCCGGGCCGGCTGAGTGGTTTTCCCTATGGCCGGGGAGAAGTAAAGCTGATTCTCACAATTGGCTGGTTAGGATGAGAGGAGTGCTCTTAGCCAAGGTGATGCAGGCAGTCTAGATAGCCCTTGCTTTGCCTTTGGGCTGCTTTCCCCTCCCAGGGCTCTTGGTTAGCCTGAGGGCTGGCAAAAGAGCTTAGGGACATTCTAGAGAGAGTTATCTAGCTGTCCCACCTGGGGACACTGGCCCAAACAAGCTCTTAGAAACCCAGGTTTCATTGAAAGGGTTTCTAGCATCACTCCAGGCTACCAAGAAAAACAGAAAAGGAAAGGGGGTTGTGGAAGTTCTGGCGTCTAGAAGGTAGTGAGAGAGGTGGCGTTCTCTGACTCAGAGAGACTGCTCTTGCGCCAGCTGGGGAAAACTTGGCAAAGGGAGGCTGGGCCAGCACAGCCCAACTTCGTCAGAAGCCGAGACAAGTCACTGCGGAACTTTACACCAGCGAAGGTGTAGAGCATGGGATTGAGACAGCAGTGGGCCAGGCCCAGGAATTCACATACGGTGATGGCCACAGAGAGATAGCCACTCAGTTCGCAGCTGCTGTCCACAGCCTTCAGTCTCTCCAGTGTGTCTAGGAAAATGACAACGTGGTAGGGTGACCAGCAAAGAAAGAAAATACTTGTCACTAAGATGGCCACCCTGACTGCTTTCTGCCGCTGAGGGCGCCGCTGGGCCTGACAGAGTCTGTGTATCACTCCCACGTAACACCAGCCCATCACCAGCATTGGTAGCAGGAAGCCCCCAATATGGTAGAGGAAACGGGAGGTGAACCAGGCTTTGGTTTCAGCTTCATTTTCTTGAGAGAAGGTGCACTGTGGCAGGGAGTCATTATTATGAGGTTGGCCGACCTTGGCAAAGAGGACTTCTGGCAAGGCAAACAGGAAGCCTGCCAGCCAAATGGTGGCACAGGTGATGTGGATGGAGAAGAGGCGGCGGCGGCGGTAGGCGTGGACAGCGTGGACGATGGCCAGGTAACGGTCTACAGCTATGCAGGCCAACAGCAGGCTGCTGCAGTAGAAATTGATTTTGTGCAGCGCGATCACAACTTTGCAGAGGACAGTCCCTAGAACCCAGCCCACAGAGCCCTCAGCCACTGCAAAAGGCAGGATAAAGACCAGGAGAAGGTCAGCTACGGCCAGGTGGAACAGGAAGGTCTCGGTTGAGCTTCTAGTATGCCGGTGCCGCTCCAGGATCACGAGCACAAGGATGTTTCCCATCATCCCCAGGAGGAAGATGAGGCTGTAGGCCACAGGCATGAATATGGCCTTGAAAGAGGTCAGTAGGGGTCCCTCCACTGTGGAACAGAAGTGACTTTCCTGTGAGGGGATCTCCGTGCTGCTATTGTAGATGGCCCATTCCTTGTACTGCAAGGACAAAGAGAAAGAAAAATAAGAAACGATAACCCTATCTTTTCTTTCTGAAACTCTCTGTGATGTTTCCTGCCCCTCTAGGCTAACTGCTTCTTGTCTGCACTATTCCATTTCCCCTTGGTGTATCCTTGAACAAATCACGCCATCTTTTCCTTCCTTCCTTCCTTCCTTCCTTCCTTCCTTCCTTCCTTCCTTCCTTCCTTCCTTCCTTCCTTCCTTCCTTCCTTCCATTTTTAATCTTAGACAGGCTTTCCCTATATATCCCTAGAGATATTTCTGAAATTTACTGTGTAGACCAGGTTGGCCTCAGATTTGGGTGGTTCCTCTGACTGCTGAGTGCTTGAGGTATAATCTTTCTCTTTCTCTTTTTGTGTAATATTACTCCTATTTTACAGATGCCTCTTGCTCAAGAGGAGGCTTGATTCAAGGCACATTTGCCTGTCTCCAGAGCCATTACCTCTGCCACTGAGCAACACTACCTAAGCGTCCCTGCAAAGACTGCTGGGGACGGGGCAGAGACCGAGTTTCCAGTTACTTCCCAACCATAGAGCCAACTCCCTAGGCACAGGAACCCAGCAGAGGCAAAAATGAGTCACAGACAGGGAGACCAGGCACAGGGAAGGAAGGGCGCCTGTTCTGAGTGGAAAAGAAGGGGGCGTGCCTGTTAGATCTCTGGAACTTGCTACCTCTACATCCTCCCCGCCCTCTGTTGCCGCCCTCCATCAGCCTGGCTCTCAGGTTGTTTGCCTGCTAACCACAGAGGAAGACAGCCTGCCTGTTTTCATTCCTTTCACTCACAGCTGCTCTGCACCTGCTCTTCCTCACCTCCCCTCTCTGTTCTTCCTGCCTTCCCTGATGCAAAACCAATTACACCCACCCAACAATAGGTTCAAAAGACAGTGATGACAGGATGGGCCCCAGGGAGGCAAGAGACAGTGGGTGGTCTGTCCCCTATGCTGGGGAAATTCGTGCTGACCCTCTTTCAGGAGAGTGAGTCTCCTGCAAGGAGTGATGGGTTCACCGGTTACCTCAGAGCTTTCTTGCCACCCAAGCACCCTAGTTGTAGGTCATACACTCACTTCCATGGGTAAGCCTATTCCTCATCTTGGTCTTTTGGTCCCTGGAGCAGGTGGTTCTTTAAGAAGGAATGGGGACACGTGGTACAATGGTGATGCTATCTACCACCCTCTTCAGTGTCTCCTTCTCCTGTCATTACCTCAGCACCACCCTTCATCTGATCTCTCTGTGAATCCTTTTTTTAAAAAATATTACCGGGCGGTGGTGACAGATACCTTTAATCCCAGTACTAGGGAGGCAGAGGCAGGCGGAGCTCTATGAGTTTGAGGCCAGCCTGGTCTACAAGAGCTAGTTCCAGGATAGGCTCCAGAGCTACAGAAAAACCTTGTCTCAATAACAAAAAAAAAAAAAATTTTTTTTAAATTTTATTTTGTGTGTATAGGTATTTTGCCTACATGTACGTATATGTAGCATGTGTGTGCCTGGTTCCCGTAGAGGTCAGAAGAGGGCATTGGCTCCCCTGACACGAGTTATAGATGGTGTGAAGCACCATGTGGGTGCTGGTAACTGAACCCCAGTCCTCTGCAAAAGCAGCCAGTGCTCTTAACCACTCAGCCATCTGCAGCCCTCCAGGTCCTTTTCTTGTTTGGTTTGTTTGTTTGTTTTTGTTTTTTGAGACAGGGTTTCTCTGTAGCTTTGGAGCCTGTCCTGGAACTAGCTCTTGTAGACCAGGCTGGCCTCGAACTCACAGAGATCCGCCTGCCTCTGCCTCCCGAGTTCTGGGATTAATGGCGTGCGCCACCACCACTCCTCCGGGTCCTTTTCTAACTACCTTTTCTATCCTTGTCCACTTTCTCCCCAGTGGACAGAGAGAGTTTTCTCGTACACAAATCCCAACCAGGTGTTACGCAGAAGTCTGAGGTGGGAGGACGGTGTAAGCCCAGGATTTGAGTTCTTTTACCAGTATAGCTAGACTCTGACTTGAAAACAAACAAAAAACTACACAGATCCATAATCTGAGTGTCCAGTTTAGAGTCCTTTGTGGTTCCCCATCACATGTAAGAAATAGTTGTCTTGCTGAGTGGTGGTGGCGCAGCCTTTAATCCCAGCACTCGGGAGGCAGAGGCAGGTGGATCTCTGTGAGTTCGAGGCCAGACTGGTCTACAAGAGCTAGTTCCAGGACAATTAGGGCTGTTACACAGAGAAACCCTGTCTCGAAAAAAAAAGTTGTCTTTTTGTCTTTGTCTTGTTTTTCTAATTTCATATTCAACAATAAAGTCATTTATAAAAATCCATTTTGTGATAATGTCCGTCAGCAGAAAGATAGGTCAAGTCAAGCTTCACACAGCAGAATGCAGTATGCATTTGGAAGAAAATTAAGTTTAGAGTGTGTCTGTTCTCTTAGGGAAAGACTTTTAACACACATGGCTCAATTTCAGAACCAGTAACAGGGCATTCGTACAGCGCAAAGGTCTGGGGTGGTATGCATGTCACAGAAGTGCCTGGGGTTAGGGTTCCCAGCGTCTCTCCTTGCCTTTAAACTAGACACCTTCACTTTTGACTCCATGGTTTAAACAAACAAACAACCAAACCACAGAGGTCAGCTAGGCATGGTGGCATATGCACTGGGGAGACAGGACAGAGGAGGGTGCTTTCATATACAGGCGTTCCAGGCTAGCCTGTGCTGCTTAGGTCCCTATAACAAACAAACAAGGCTGTCCATTTCTGGAGTAGAGCACTTGCCTACCACGGACAAAACCAGAGCCTATGTATGAGGAAAACGGCCCTACACTCATTAGGAAATAGTGGTCCTGTGAAATGGGGTCTGGCTGCCCCAGAGAGAAGACCTTATGTTCCTCTAAAAGGAGCTGAGGGTGTATCTCAGCAGGTAGGCTGCTTACCTAGCATATACAGGGCCCTGATTTTGAGCCTTAGCCCTGCAAAAATAAAAATAAAATTTTCCAAAATGTCTACTCCTTTGATGTAGGTAATGTCAAACATTACCTACTACTCTGCATCAGGTACCCTATGCCTAAGGCATGCATTCTACCAGCTGCCTGCACGCAACAACCCAGACAGCTTCCTGACACCTTTGCCAAGTTCTTTCTTGTGTAAGTCTGCCTCTCTAAACCCCTGGCCTTCCTTCACAGCCCAAGTCAACCCTATCTTCCTCCATCCTTCCTAGCCCCTTCTTCTAGGAATTCCTGGCTGCCTAGGGCTCAGCAGGGACTCACATCTCCTTTGCATCTTTTTGTAAATACTGCCTCTGGGGCCTAACTTAGACTCTGTGTCCCTACAGGGAGTTGTTTCCAATAGAACAGTGGAACAGAATAGTTGAAAACAGCCTTTTGACTCTGACTCTGCTATAGGAGGTGGAGGGGACACTGTGGGGTGAGCGGTCCTTGTGCAGCTGGAGGAGATGTCATGAAGGCCTGGGACAGGGAGGCATCTGGACGCTACTCACCCTTGCTGCTGCTGAAGCTGGCCACTCCCCTGTCCAGGGAAGCTTGTGAGTCTAGCTGGTCTGACCAAGCGGCCCTTTATGATAACTGCTCAAGTTTTTACCTTACGATGCCTCTAGGTTGATCAACTCATTGTTCATTCAGAGTTCAATCAGTGGGACATTTCCACGGGGGCAGGTTTAGGGGTGAGTGTCTACCTCTTCCTCCCTGCCAAGAAGTATTGTTTTGGCAAAGTCTTCAGAGGAGGAGAAAATGGGAGGAAGCTGGTTTGGCACATATCAAGGGAGGCGTCAAACAGATGACTTGGAGCTCAAGAGTGTTAAAGCCACTTCCTACCCTGCGTGGCGCGGGGGCTCCTCTCCTCTAGGCCATGGAGAGAAACCATAAGGTTAGGTTGCCTCTGGCTTGGTGGAAAGATGGGGAATGAGATATCCACAACACAGTGGGACATACTGTCAAAGGGAGCTGCCTGGTTAAGGCTCGGGGAGAGCAGTGTCAGTGGTGGGACGAGCGGCTCACTCATTCTTTGCTATAGAAGCAGCAGTATCCCCACTGGGATAGCAGCACACACACTATACAAACACATGCCCAGAGGGACCACACGGCCAGGCTTCATAGGCAGGCGCCCAACAGGGCACAAACAGCTTACACGCTATGGGGATGCACGCCCCATCGGAAAACTGATGCCTGGAACCAAGGCAGGTGTGAGTTAGGAATGCACTGAGAACTCTGGGGCAGGAGGATGCCTAGCTGGTCCTGGTATTAGGGATGGGGTAGGCAGAAGAGGTCAAGAGATGCGAAGTGCTTCACCCATGATGGGATCCACAGATGGTCCTCTTTCTCCTACACAAGATTCGGGTCCTTCCCTGGACAAGTAAAGCCTCTAAACTACCTGTTTTTTTCTCTAAGTCAGGAAGCTGCTTTGCTGCCTTGAGCTATCTGCTAGGGCAGCAGTTCTCAACCTGTGGGTTGAGACCCCTTTGAAATGGAACAGCCCTTATATAGGGGTCGCATATTAGACGTCCTGCATATCAGATATTTACATTACAATTCTTAACAGTAAGTTCCAGTGATGAGGTAGCAATGAAAATAATTTTATGGTTGGAATAACCACAACACGAGGAATTGTATTAAAGGGTCGCAGTATCAGCAAGGTTGAGAACCGCTGTGCTTACTGTGTTTACTGACAGGATTTCTCTGAGAGCAGGTAGGGGGATATTCCTCAAGGTTCCACACTAGCATCCAAGCCTGCTTTGGATGGGGCATGATTAGGGAACACTTTCTTTTTTTTTCTTTCTTTCTTTCTTTTTTTGAGACAGGGTTTCTCTGTAGTTTTGGAGCCTGTCCTGTAACTAGCTCTTGAGACCAGGCTGGCCTTGAACTCACAGAGATCTGCTTGCCTCTGCCTCCTGAGTGCTGGGATTAAAGACGTGCGACACCACCACCCAGCCAACTGGGGAACACTTTTAACAATGCAGAGTCTGCCGGGATAAAAAAAAAAAACTATGCAAGAATCATAAGCAGGACTATAAATGCCTAAAAGAGCCGGGCAGTGGTGGCACCTGTCTCAAAAGACCAAAAAAAAAAAAAAAAAAAAAAAACAATGCAGAGTCTCCATAAGCAGAGATCAGGGGCTCACGTTCAGCATGAGGAATTATTACAAGTCAGAGACCTGGACTGGGTTTAACCTGCAGCCTCTGTTAGTTAGGAGGCTGAATCAGAAGGATCATTTGAATCCATGAGTTTGAAACCAACCTCGTCAACACACACACCTCTGTCTTGGGCAATGGATCCTGGGAAAAAAGACTTGGGAGTTTGTTGGCTGACAGACGGGACACCAGTGAAAAGGCTGGCAGAAGGCTGTCCTTGTCCTCTAGATGGGAGGGAAGCCTTCAGGGGGTTGGTTACTTCTGTTGAAGGGTCTGGAAAACCCTGGCTTGGAAAGGCATTTCCCGGTGCTAGGGAGGTGGGAAAGTAGGAAAGAGAAGCCTAAAGTACTTGAGGACTGTCTTCAAGGACTGGGAAGGGCCCTGGGTTGGGAGGACAGGCAGGGCTGGGCTCTGATGTGAGCCTCAGGTGTAGACCAGGAGAAATGACCAGTCCAGCCAATGGAGGGGCAGCTTTGTAAGATGCACGACTGTCCAGCAATGGGATGTCTTTGAGTTCAAGTGCAAGGGGACAATTCCTGCCTCAGGAAAGAGGCTGAACCGCATGCCCGCCCGCTTCTGCCCTCACCAATGCTCTGGTTGTCAGTTGCGCCCTGCCGTTCACCACCTCAGCAGGCTCTACTTCCCTAGCTTACCCTGCAGCCAATGAACGCCCCAGGCTGACCCCAGTTCCCAGCCCTGAGGAGCCAGCAGAGCTTCCTGCCCAGGACTCCTCTCAGGCCCAGCTCTGGCACTCCAAGGCCTGCACTGTGCTGTCCTTGAGCTCTATCCACAGGCATAAGCTGAGTTTTGCTGTTTTTTCTTTGCAGTTCCAGGGATGAACGTAGGGCATTTCCCAAGCTGGACGAATGTTTTACCACTGAATTGTGTCTCCATTCGCTGCCCCTGGCTGCCTTTCCACTTGCTATTTTGTTGTGTGTGTAACAGATGATTGTGTGTGTGTGTAGGATACACGTGTGCATCTCCCATGTATGGGTACATGTTCTCAGAGGCTAGAAGAAGGCATCCGACTGGATATGGGTGTGTGTGAGAGATTGTGCATTTGTGATGTGTATGTGTGTGTGTGTGTGTAGGACACATGGGTCCATCTGCCATGTACAGGTGCGTGTTCTCAGAGGCTAGAAGAAGGCATCTGACTGGATAATGTGATTTGAGAGTGTGTATTTGTGATGTGTGTGTGTGTGTGTGTAGGATACACATGTCCATCTGCCATGTACAGGTGCGTGTTCTCAGAGGCTAGAAAAAGGCATCCAACTGGATATGGGTGTTGGAAACCAACTTGGAAGAACAGCAAGTGCTCTTAACCGCTGAGCCGAGTCTCTCCAGCCCCAGTTTTTAGTTTTTTGAGACAGGATATCATTGTGTAGCCCAGGCTAGCCTTGAACTCAAGCTAACCTCGGACATAGGATCCTCCTACCTCAGTCTCTTGGATTATTGTCATCATGCTTAGCTCTGGGGGAGATTACTAAGCAACCCCTACCTCTCGTCACACCTTTAGGCTTCAGGTGAGTTCACCTCGTGAGCCAGCGTCTGCCTGCACTGTGAAGACGAGTTCAGTCAAGGCACATGCCCCTGCATCCCTCAGGAACCTCTTAAAACCACCTCCTGAGTTAGCACTTGCTTTAAGTGTTTAAAAAAATAAATTTTATTATATTTATTTGTGTGCATACACATTTAAGGAGATCAGAGGCCATCCTGGGGAGCTGGTTCTCTCTTTTCACCATGTGAGACACAGGATTGAACCCAGGTAGGTCCTCAGGCTTGGAAGCAAACACCTTTACCCACTGAGCCATTTTTCTGGCCTTTCTGAGATAGTGTTGATTTGAAGTATTTTGTCTTTCATTCTCAAGAGAAAACTCATCCTTGTGCTCTGACTTCTGTGTTCTAAATACGTGGTGGCTCTTTATGTGTTTGCCAAAGGAATGGGACCAGGCAGACTGTCCCTTAGGAGGGCACGTGTTCCTAACGCAGTCTCTGCGATCTGAGTGACGGAACCTAGACAGATTCCTCCTAATGCAATCCCTCCCAGACTGGCCTCAGGTTTCCCCTTATTTCTGATCCATCCAACCTCCCCTCCCCAGTTGAGGCTTCCTCTGCTGGGGCTTCTGTGGGACTTTTCACGTGGTCAGAATGAGAGGACCCTCCCCTTCCCTCAGGTAAAGCCCAGAAACAGCCTGAGCAAGTTTTGGTTCCTCTTTTTCATTCCCGTGGTGAAATGAGACAGTTGCGTGTGGACAAACTGTGACCTGTGATGCTCTGGTCACACTGAGTTTATGGCTCATAGTGATCGTCCGTGAAGTAGGGTCAGGGAAACTAAACACTGGAGCTAGGACCTGTGCTGTGGCAGCCCCACCTCTTGAGGGATGGAGATTTACATCATCACTGGCCTGTGTGGGTGCCCAACCAAAGCCCTGGTTCCAGACATGCCCAGCCAAAGACCTCTGTTTGGAGGTGTGAAACGAAACAGCCCACTATGGTTCTCCTAGGCAGACTCTCCTCCAGGTCCACCGAGACCCCTGGGCAATACTTCCTGTCACACCTACTCTAGGCACCTGGGTCCTCCTTCCTGGTTCTTAGCCACCTAGAAGTTTTGTTCAGATCTTGCACTCATAAGAATTAATGGCCTGCCTTAAGCTAGCAGGTGTTCACGAGGTCAAAGGTGATCTTTGAATTCAAGAGGACAAAGGGGGCTTGTGCGATGTCTCAGTGGGTAAAGGAGCTTTGTTACACAAGCCTGACGACCTGAGTTTGATCCCCAGAATCCAAGGTGAAAGGAGAGTAGGAATTCTCAAATGTTCTCCTCTGACCTCCACACAGAAATCATGTCAAACATGTATTCTCATACAATACACACCAATAATAATAGTAATAATAAATTCATTAATATAAAAGGTGGGCAGGGCATAGTGGAGTATTCCTTTAATCTCTTGGAAGCAGAGGCAGGCAGATCTCTGTGAGTTCAAGGCCAGCCTGGGCTACGTAAGTTCCTGGACAGGCAGGACTACAAAGAGATCCTTTCTCAAAATTAATTCATTAACTAAATTAATTAAAAATAATAAAAAGAGAGGCTGGCGAGACAGCTCAGTGGATAAAGGCACCTGCTGCCAAGCCTGAACACTGAAGTTCAGTCTTTGGGCTAGACACTGGGAAGAAAGAACTAAATCCCACAAATGCATGTGCACACGCAGGCATATACATGCACACACACTATAAATAAACAAACGTTAAAAAAAACTTAAATAGGTCAAAGGGATGGTTGTTGATTGACTTATCAAGATCCCTGTTTCAAAACCCAAAGTTGGAGTGTAGAGCCTAGTGATCTGGGATAGTAGGCCAGTAACCATTTGGGTCAAGGGCAAGGAGTGGGGAGCAGGAAATAAAATCAGTGGGAGAAACTCTGCAGACTCTCCAGAAAAATGGCAAGTTAAGACCTCTACTTCCTACCACAAGGCAGAAAATGCTCCTTGGGAGAGCCAGGGATGCATGAGGCCTTGGTTTCCAATTCAGTATAAGAAACAAACTGAGTAAAAGAGAAACCCACAATTTTATTGAGAAGCCACTAATGCAAGACTTTTCTGCCTCTGTGCTGCCATCCAGGACACCTGCACTGTGGCAGAATGGGGCAGTGTGCCAAGGCTAGTTATGACCTTTCAGAAGGTGGGTGGGGCCAAAGAGGAGGCTCTGTGTTCCAGAGTGTTAGCTACCCCTGAGGAGAGCACACGGGAGGTAGGTGAAGGCAGGATGTGCCCGATTGAAGGGATCCAGGGCCAGGATTGTCTTAGGATTCCCAGCTAGACTCCTATTTAGATCCTAGCTGATGTCCAGGCACATAGCTGAGGGCTTTTGCTTTGATATGGGTCATGAAGAAGTTGCTAGGCTTCTCTCCTCGGAATGTAGGTTTGCTGCATGTCGTAAACACCCTCTGCTGTCCCTCTGCCCCCGACTACCACCTGTCTCTAGTAGGTCACACAGTGAGGTGCGGCGTGCAGTTAGGGGAAACTCTTGAGGTTTCTCAGAAGCCAGGAACGGCCAGGTCTCCAGGTGGTTACAAAGGCATCCAACTGGGTCAGGGCCGATGGTCAGCTTGATGCTGTGGGCAGAAGATACCAACTAACCAAATCAGGGGCAGCCAGTGGTAGGGATGAGGGTGAGGGTGGGAGCTGCCTTGCCGAATATTTCGGCTTTAAAATCTGACCTGGGGTCTGGCCTAGACCATGGTTAGACTCAGCTGGCACCATGGGAGTTGCCGCTTGGGCAGGCATGAGGATTTCGCACTTCGAAGGACCTCAGGATTGGTTTAATGCTTTCTGTTGTCATCTTGAATTTTTTCGGTTTGTTCCTTGTTTGAAACAGAGTCTCTCTACGTAGCCACCTGGACTCAAATTCACAATCCTCTTGCCTGAATCCTTTGAGTGCTGGGATTACAGATGTGTGCTACCATGCCCATCTTTGACATTTTTCATTCTTTTTCAACAAGTGGCCTTATATCTTGCTTTTGCATTGGACCTGCAAACTACAGCAGGTCCTGGACAAACACATGGATGGATCTGAACTAGGGCTGGACTGTTGAGGCCATAGGCATGGCTCAGTTTGAGGCTTGAGTAAAGGAGCATCCCCCAGCAAGCCCGGGGGCATAGTGGGTAAGTGATAAAGCAGACCCCCAGATGCTGGAGCTGAGAGAGTTGGGGGAGCACCTCAAGGTGTGCTCAGGGTAGGAGATCTGGTAGGACCCAGGGCCTGGAGAGTTCATGGTCTAGCCCAGAAGCAGCTCTAAGAGAATAAGACCACGATGAAGTTTCCAAGTCCGCTTCTGCCCACACCCCAGAGCCCTGGAGCTTTTTGCTTGAGCTGTTTCCTACAACATCCTTTGGTAGCACCATGGCACCTAAGTCAAGTGAACCACTATGCTTCCCTGTAGACACTTGGGTGGGTACCAGAGAGTGGTGCTGGGCATCACTTTTTTTTTTTAACTCCTACCTAAGGAACTCTTCCGAGAACACCTGATCTGTAGAGACGACAGCTCTTTCCTGGAGGCTACAGCATGCTCCAAGACACTTTTAGGAGGAATACAGCTTAGCATTCCTTGCTGCATGACTCTGGCCACTGGGATCCTCTCTCTGGCTACCATCTGTTTGCACATGTCATCTATACTTTTGTCTAAAAGCTTCTAGCCAGGGATTCATTCCTCCTTCTTGCTTAGACCATAAACTATTTGAGGGCAAAGATTAGGTTCTCAAACTTCTCCATCCAATACAGAAAGTTGTACCTTGATGACAAAACCATACAGCAAGATAACAATTATATATATATTTGAGACAAGGTCTCATGTGTTCTAGGCTAGCTCCAAACTCGTTATGTAGCTGAGGATGATCTTGAACTTCTGATCCTCCTGCCTCCATCTTTCCCATGCTAGGATTATAGGCATGTACCACCCTACTTAGTGTATGTGTGCTGGGGATAAAACCCAGTTTAATGCATGCTTGCACACACTCTACCAACTGAGCATTTTCCCAGTGAACAACTACACATTGACTGACTGGCTAGCAGTGCTGGCATACGGACATTAAGCTTCCCAACAGGCGGTGGTGGCTCACGCCTTTAATCCCAGCACTCGGGAGGCAGAGGCAGGTGGATCTCTGTGAGTTCAAGGCCAGCCTGGTCTACAAGAGCTAGTTCCAGGACAGGTTCCAAAGCCACGGAGAAACCCTGTCTCGAAAAAACAAAAAAACAAAAACCAAAAACAACAACAAAAAACAAAACAAAAACCCCAAAACAAAACAAAACAAAAAAAACCCAAAACTTCCAGCTAGGTGTGGGCTCACCCAGCACTGGGACAGGAGGATCTCTGTAAGTTCAAGACTAGCCTGGTCTACAGAATGAGTTCCAGGACAGGCAGGGCTACACAGAGAAACCCTGTCTTGAAAGATAAAGAGAGAGGAAGAGAGAGAGAGAGAGAGAGAGAGAGAGAGAGAGAGAAGAGAACTTCTGAAATGCTTTGCCATTCTAACCCAAAGAGACAAAGAGAGGACTCTATTGAAGAACCAAGAGGCAGAGTTGTGTCTCTAGTCACACAGCAGGGGATGCGGAACCTCATTCTCTGCCTGCCCTCTCCCTCTGGTATCTATTAATGGCAACAGATAGTGGACAATAAAAGTCTAAAAGTACAGGCACCTGTGCATTTGCCTATGTCCTATAATCCTTGCGGAGGGACTCCCAAGCTGTCCCCTCTCCCTTGACACAGAATATATAAAATTCCAAGCAGGACCTGGATAGCAGGGAGCCTCCTGTCTCTACTCACCAGGTCCTCCAGGTTGTTATAGGTGATGAGGTCCATGTCCAGGGTTAAAGGGTAGTTCATAGCTGCAGTTCTGCGTCACCAGACTGGTCACACCACACTGTCTGATGCTGAGAAGCTCTGTGCTGGTGCCTATGGAGAGGTGGCAGGCGTCAGCTGCAAATTTAAACAAATGAGCTGTGTGCTGTCTCCTGGGGCTGTGTAGGGTTTGTCACTTGCCTCTCAACTCATCATTTTTTTTTTCCACTGGGTCTTTTCTGTTTGTGTGTGTGTGTGTGTATGTGTGTTTTTCCTTTCTTTTTTCTTTCTTTAAAGAAAAAGGGAAACTCCCCCACAGCATCAGCACTAGTCAAGCTTTTCAGCATTTTTCCTGGCAGCTGTGGTCTGAAGTGGGCCAGGGGTCTGGTGTGAAGGGCAGCCTTTCGCTCCTGCTCACTGGCTCTCTATGAGGGAGGCACACAGACTTGGGAAACTCCTTATAGAAAGGGACAAGAAAAGAGTGTTTCTAGCCACCTCTAGGTCTTCACTTTTCTTGTCATAGGGGTGCCCAACCATACCAGTTTGCCCAGAACCCAAAGGAAGTCCCCTGTCCTGGGAAACCCCTCAGTCCTAGGCAAACCAAGGCACTTACTTGATCAACCTGTTACTGCCATCCACTGGCCCAGCCAGGAAGGAGTACCCCTCCCCTTACCTTTTCAGCTCAAGTCTGGAAGAGAGAAGCTAGACGTTTTCAAGGGGAACAACCCTAAAATAATACTAGAAGACCAAGAAGTGAAATTACCAAATGAAAACACAACATAAACTCAGCTATGGAGCCATGTTCTGACTCAGAAATAACGATGTTCCGCCCACAAATAAACTTGTAGACAGTCTGGCTAGAAAGGATATGGGTCCTCACCTAGACTACCCCTCCCTCCAATTTTCCACAAGAGGTCCCTGTAGTCCAGAGAGAGAGAGAGAGAGAGAGAGAGAGAGAGAGAGAGAGAGAGAGAGAGACTTATCCAGGATCTTATAACACATCCATGGCAGCCATCTTGCATCCAAGGGTCCTGACTCAGTATTTATTATCCTCTGCTCCCCAAGGCATCTGTTTTATAGACTCACAGCAGCACCTGCTCTTCCTCCTGCTCTGTCTTGTCACCCTGAGTGTCACTTCTTTCATAAAGACCTGTGGCAGACATTGATCCATTTCCCCTCCAGGTCTCATCCTGGTGGGTTTTCTTCCATGGCGGTCTCGTTTCCTGACTTGGTCCACAATAGTGTATGTAGGACTGCACCCGAAGGCACCTACATATGGTGTACTGGGGTGTTTTGTTTTGGTTTTGTGTGGGTACATCTGTGTGTGTTTTGTTTTGCTTTGCCCCAACTTTGTAATCATCCTCCCCTTCCAAGCCAAATCCCTACCAACGTGTGGCAGGCTGTTTCTCTGCTCTGCCGTTGCCATCACCCTGCCCTCCCAGGTAAATCACCTTTCAAGGGGATCCTATCCTGACCAGGGTTCTCCTTCATCATCTCCAGAGCCCAGTCTCCTCTTTTCCAGTCCGCACACCTTGGTTATAGTCCCCACCCTGTCTGCAACATAAAAAACATCTTCCTCAAGGCTTAAAGTGGAAAGGCTTTTCAGCTCTGTTTGGACTGTCTCAGTCTCTCCCATCTCGTTCCCTACCAACAGAAACTGCTCTTTAAAAAGTTATTGCATTTTTATTTATTTTAGTGTGTGTCCATGTGCGCATGCATGCATTCTTGTGCATGCATATGTGGGAGAGAGCGAGCGAGCACCTGAGGAGGCCAGAGGACAGCTTGTGAGGGTTGGTTCTCTCCTTCCACAGTGTGGGACCTGGGTCTCTAACTCAGGTGGTCAGACTTGGTGACAAGTGTCTTTATCTGCTGAGCTATCTTGCTGGACTCAAAACCTTCTCTTGAGGAGGAAGAAGGCCAGGACAAGGGACTGGAGCTCTTGGCTGGCACTTCTAGTCCAGCATCCTTCTGGGACACTGCCTCAGTGCCTCCTGGGTCTGGAAATGACTAAACACTGTTCATCCTACCAACGCTACCCCATGCCATCTCGCTCCTCCAGCCTGTATGCAGGGCAGCTTTTGCTGCCTTGAACACACTGCACAGAAAAAAAAACAGAACATGAGACTCTCCTAGGCATGGAAAGAGACTTTGAAAGACAAGCCAGTCACCCCTCACTCTATCCCTACCCCCAAGGAATGCAAGAATAGAAGTCACTGCATCTTCATCAAACAACCAGCCATGGGATGAGAAAGTCACTTGATGAAAATGCTTCCTCAGATGTAAGGGTGAATTTCTGTCACCGTAGTGCTTATGTGGGGGGGTGGGTGAGGCAGAAGGATTGTGAGTTTGAGGCTAAAGTGGACTATGTGATTAGACCCATCCAAAAAAAAAAAAAAAAAAAAAAAAGAGGGAGGGATCTTGTTTCAGAGTGGGAAGGTTTAGTGTTTAGGGTTAGAAACTGACTCTTCATGCTGAGTCAAAAGGTATTTTCTTGCGACATTCCAGCAGTCCTAGGGCCTCACACAGGACCATGCAGAATGTCTCCCAAGTGACCTCTGCCTACAGACATCATGTGCTTGTGAGTCTCCTGTTTCCCAAACCCATATTCTAATGTCTTCAACTATTTTTCAAAGAACTGATTTCTGGGTCCCTTATCAGTCTGTTCTTTGACCTCTGGGTGATTTCCGGTCAGTAGTCCAGGAAGTCTGTGGCTAAGATACACTCTAGGAAACTGAGTTTCCTTGTTCAAGCCTCCAAACATATTTAGTTGCAATTAGTGTGACCATTCCTGTGGGCTCCTTCTCCTCTTAGTGTGTTTCATGATGATGGTTCTAACCTATCATTTGATTTTATAACGGGAAACTTGTTGCCTGTGGATGTGATGACAACATGAGAAAGCCATCCTTCGGGCTAGCCACGTCTTGATAGGAGCTCTTAGCAGGACAGAGCCAAAGCCAGCATCCTGCTTCATATCACTGGACACCTCAAAGCTCTGAGAAGACTTCATAGAATAGGACCCAAGCTGGTCATTAGGGAGGTGCATGATGCGGGGAGTGACCATGAGGAGGGAGGGCAGCATTAAAAAGTGTGTGCAGCTGGGCAGTAGTGGCGCACACCTTTAATCCCAGCAATTGGGAGGCCAGCCTGGTCTACAGAGTGAGATTCACAACAAGCTCCAAAGCTACACAGAAAAAAAACCCTTTCTCGAAAAACAAAACAAAACAATGGGCCACCATTTAGAGGTGGTAGAAGGGAAAAGATGTGGTTCTGTTGGTGGAGTGCTTGTTTAGAAGCATGAAGCCCTAATTTCTGTCCCCAGCGCTGTATAAAACTGGGAGTTGTGTCACACAGCTCTAAGCCTAGTACTTAGGAGGGAGAAGCAGCAAGATCAGAAATTTAAGGGTTATAGAGTGAGTTTGGGGGCAGACTGGGAAATACCAATCTTGCCTTTCAAAGAAGAAGGTGGTAGAATGCCTTTAAGACATGGTGCTCTGACCAGCAAGATGGTGTACATAGTGTGTAAAGGCTCTTGCTGCTGAAAGTTCATACGGTAGGAGAGAGCCAACTCCCACAAGTTATTCTCTGGCCTGCACGTAAGTGTTGTTGCATGCACGTACGCATGAGCGTAAGTGTGCACACGCACTGAATGCAAATGTGAAGGCTATTTTGGCTGTCACCTTGACATAACTTGGAAGAGGGAACGTCTATTGAATTTACTCCGTTAGGTTGATCTGTAGCAAGTCTGTGGGGTCTTTTCTTTTTTCCCTTCTTTTCTGGTTTATTTTTATTATTTTATGTGTCTGAGTGTTTTGCCTACTTGTAAGCCTATGTACGGAGGAGGTGGCAAGCCTCCGTGTGGGTGCTGGGAATCAAACCTGGGTCCTTTGCAAGAACAAGAGCCAAGTCTCCAGCCTCAAGGGGTGTTTTATTGATTGTTGGCTGATGCGGGAGAGCCCAACTCACTGTGGGCAGTACCACCCCCGGGCATGTGGTCCTGAGAGACATGAGAAAGACAGCTGAGCCTGGAAGCAAGCCAATAAGCAGCGTTCCTGCCTGGTCTCTACTTCATTTCCTGCCCCAGGTTTTTGCCCAGCTCCCCTGGATGATGGCCTGTGAGACGGAAGTATAAATTGAATAAACTTGTGATGTTTTATCACCGCACCAGACAAGCAAACTAATACAGTAATAAAGATACATAAGTAGAAATGTAGATAGATAAATAAAGAGGTGGGGCCTAAAGCAGATAGTGAAGGAAGAACATGGGTCGGTAATCTTAATGCAGAGAATGGAGTGTTGAGGCAGAAGCAAGACTGTCTCATAAACACAAGCCCAAAACAAAAACAAAAAAAAAAGAGGTGGGCCAAGGGAGGTTCTGGCCAAGGCAATCCCCTCTCCACACACCATCGCACAGATGGGCCTCCCTCGCCTCTTGGTTCTGCCATAATCTGCGGCCACAGGCCCAATCAAGTTGACTGGTGACGGACTGAAACCTGGAAACCGTGAGCCAAGAGGAGCCTTTGTAAGCTGAAGATTGCGGATAGTTGTTACGGCAACAGGAAGCTTTCTGATAGATCACCACAGGCTTTTCAAACCCTTAGAAGAACCGCAGCACTGCCTACGCTGTGGCCCTTGATTGAAAAGATGTGAAGGCAGAAGTTTCGCCTATCTATTGCAATCAGCTGGGATGGGGCCCTTCCAGGCAAAGCTGTCCAAACTGTATTCCAGCTTGCCCACACATCCCAAAAGTGTGTGATTTCTACCTGTGGACAGCCGCTGAGGTTGAATTTTTTTTTCCTCTTGAGACAGGGTTTCTCTGTGTAGCTTCTTGAAGTCTGCTTTGGAACTCACTCCTAGACCAGGCTGACCTTGAACTCACAGAGATCCACCTGCCTCTGCCTCCCAAGTGCTAGAATTAAGTGTGTGCACCACCACACTGACTGAGGCTGAATTATTGTATTCTAGGTTTCTCACTAAAATGACCAGTTGCTGACTTTGCCAGGGCTGGATCTGTGTCTGGGTTGGGTGTGAGAGGCTGCTTAAACCCCAGCTCAGGTGGATTTTTCTCAGTGATTACGCCTTGCTGCTAATGGATTATATTACATTTTCATTTGTTCCACCTACTAGATATAATCACTTGTATCCATAGGAAAGTTAAACCGTTCCACAGAGGCTTAGAGTGTTGCTGGACGGAATACGGCCCCGTCCACCTCAGCCTTTTTCCTTTCTTTTCTTTTCTTTTCTTTTCTTTTCTTTTCTTTTCTTTTCTTTTCTTTTCTTTTCAAGACAGGATTTCTCTATGTAGCTTTGGAGCCTGTCCTGGAACTCACTCTGTAGGCCTCGAACTCACAGATATCTGCCTCCCGAGTGCTGGGATTAAAGGCGTGCACCCCCGCCGGCCCCACCGCCTCAGACTTTTATTAACCTGGAGTGTTCTTTTCTGGGTAGAGAGCTCATTGTTTCTCTGGTGGGTCTCCTTCGGTGGTGAACAGCAGAGCTTCACAGCTCACCCGCCTCAGGTAGAGTGGGTGTCCCTTCAAGTCCCCGAGAGAGATCATGGTAGTTACACAGCATTCACCAAATTACAGCCCTACAATTTTCTTTTCTTTTCTTTTTTTTTTGTTTTTCGAGACAGGGTTTCTCTTAGCTTTGGAGCCTGTCCTGGAACTAGCTCTTGTAGACCAGGCTGGCCTCGAACTCACAGAGATCCGCCTGCCTCTGCCTCCCGAGTGCTGGGATTAAAGGCGTGCGCCACTACCACCTGGCCAGCCCTACAATTTTCAAATTTAACTGTTTTTTATTTTTATCTATCTATCTATCTATCTATCTATCTATCTATCTATCTATCTATCTATCATCTATCTATCTATCTATCTATCTATTGTGTACTGGTGGGGGTGGGGGTGTTGTTTTGTTTTTTTGAGATAGGGTTTCTCTGTGTAGCTCTGGTTGTCCTGGAACTCACTCTGCAGACCAGGCTGGCCTTGAATTGAGATCTGCAACCCCCTCCCCTGCAGCTACTCCTCCCAATGCTGGGATTAAAAGTGTGAACCACCACTGCCCAGCTAAACTGAGTTTTTCTTTCTTTTCTTTTTCTTTTTTTTTTTTTTTTGGTTTTTTGCTTTTTGTTCTTGTTTTTTTGAGTCAGGGTTTCCTCTGTGGAACAGCCCCAACTGTCCTGGAACTAACTCTGTAGACCAGGCTGGCCTCGAACTCACAGAGATCCACCTATCTCTGCTTCTCAAGCTGGGATTAAAGGCAAACACCATCACCGTCTGGCAAATTGAGCTTTTCTTAATCTTTATATTTCATTTAATCAATCTTTCTTTCTTTCTGTTTTTATTTTCCAAATAGGCTCTCACTATGTAAACTGGGTGGCTTTGAACTCACAGAAATCTACCTACCTCTGGCTCCCAAGTACTGGGATACTGGGCATGCACCATCAAGCCCGACTCACCCTTTTTTCCTGCAGGACTAGAGTTCAAACCAAGGACCTCCCACATGTTAGGCAAGTGCTCTGAGAGGCCTCCCAGTCCTTTGCCTCCACTTTCCATATAAAACTATCTAAACACCTGTATGGAAGTTATGGGCATGTTCCCTGCCATATTTGGGGGCTGGCGGTGGAGAAACAGGCCCTCCTCCTCCTTTTCTTTCTCTCATGATTGTGATGAGAATGGCTTAGAAAGGCAGAGTCTGAAGTCAGCTCCACAGGCATCACACGTGAGACCACTGGAGTCCACATAAGACCACACAGTCAGAGACTCCTCTTTGTGAAGGATACGTACTTTCCCGACTATCTCAGGGGAAAACTATGGCTGACCCCTCCCAGGGGCACTTTTTCAGAGCTGTGTTCCATGCACGGAGCTCAATTCTTTATACTCTCAGTCCCTTTCATCCTCCAAGCAGCCTTTAAGTGTAATAATTCTATCACCACATTACAGACGTGGAAACTGAGCTTCAGACAGCAGTAGGAAGCAGTCTGAAGGGTAAGAGCTCGCTCAGGCACCAGGACCCAAAAGCACCATCAACACAGGAAATGGGTGGTAAAGGTTGTCTACGCTGGGAGCCAGTGCCCACGCACAGCTCTCTGTCTTTAGGTAACAGGTAGTCTGCAGGGAGGAAACCAGTCCAGGTGCTGGGTAGGCATGTCAAGGTTACCGTAAGGTTACTGGCGCCACGTGTGTATCCGGGCACCTCAGCCCGGGGCAGACTAGGATTAGAGAGTGAGTCAGAAGCCTGGGTCAGGTGTTTGATAAGTACCAGAGACAAGATGAAACTGGGCAGCGTGTCTAACAGGGAGGGCAGGACAGACATGAGAAAACATTTATACATGTATCTATACTTGTGATGAGAATACTTTCAGTGGTACCATGTTAAAGCAGCATGGCTAAGTCAGGCAGGATGGAAGGTGCGTGGGAAAGAGTCACACAGCCTTCTCTCCCAGGAGAGCTGTGTGAGAATGTGCTGGGTGAGCTATGAGGCTGGGTGATTGATGGAAAGATGTGACTATGATAGCGAAAGTCCGGAGGGATGGCCCAGAACTTCTGCTTTTCAGCAAGGGACAGCTTTGCCCAGTATTCTAATGTACACTAAATACCAAAGGAAGCATTCCTCAGACAGCGGTTCTCACACTCGATGACTCAGTAGCCTGGAAGGCTTGGTAAACACTGTGGCTGGGGCCTCGCTGAGCAGCTGACTCTGGCAGTCTGGGTGGGTTTCTTAATCCATGGGTCTAACATGTGTCAGAAAGTTGGCACCCTGGATCACACAGGACCTTGTGTTCACATACACCGGTGGGTACGCTTGTTTTGACACAGCTAGTATGTCAGGCTGGTACTCCCAGCCCATCCCCACAGTGCTCGCAGCCTCGCCACGCAAAGGTCACTGCAGCTGAGACTTTTCTAGAACAAGGATAACACCTCCCACAACTAGCACAACCCAACAGTTTCTTTCCCCAGAACAAGCTTCCCGTGGGGCCCACTCTGCTGCAGCTGAGATTTTTCACCCTGGTCCACAGACTCAGGCTGCCCCACACCTCTAGTCCTTCTCTGGCCTATCTTAGTCTCTATTCTATTCTGTTGCTGTTATCTTAGTTACGTATGCATTTAGTTATTATCTGTATGCATGGGTATAGGTATGTGCATGCCATGTACACGTGTGGAGGTCAAAGGGCAACTTGCAGGAGTCAGTTCTTCCACCGTGTAGGCTCTGAGGATTGAGCTTGGGTTCTCAGGGTCGGCAGAAAGTACCTTTACCCATTGAGTCATCTCATCGACCTTGTTTTGTATTTTTTGTTGTTGTTGGTTCGTTGGTGTGGCAAGATCTCACACTTTTGTCCGTTGCTGGTCTGGCCCCAAACTCATGGTGTTCCTCCTGCTTCAGCTCCTCACCTGCTGAGGTTACAAGCGCACGACGCGATGCTTGGCTTCAGCGTCTGCTCTAACTGAAGGTTTAGTCTTTGCTAGTTATGCCGTGTATCCTGTTGCTTTGACTGTGTGACCCGTAGTCAGAAAGGGGTAGCTGTCACGCGTGCACTTGTGTCGTAGGGTTGTCATTGCCGTGACAAAACGCTATGACCAAGAGCTGCTTGAGGAGGAGAGGCTCTATTTGCTTTACGTATCCTGAGTCATACACAGTCCATTCGAGAGACGTCAAGGCAAGAACTCAACCCAGGCTGGAACCTGGAGGCCGGAGCTGATGCAGAAGCCAGGAAGGAATGTTGCTCACTGGACTGATCCTCATGGCTTGCTCAGCCTGCTTTCTTTTTTCTTTTCTTTTTCCAAGACAGGGTTTCTCTGTGTAGCCCTGGCTGTTCCAGAACTCACTCTGTGGACCAGGCTGACCTTGAACTCAGAGAGCCACCTGCTTCCGTGTCCCTAGTGCTGGGATTAAAGGCATGTGTCACCACTGCCTGGCTACAGCCCAATTTTATGGAGAATTTTCCTCAATTGAGGTTCCCGCTTTTCAGATGACTTTAGCTTGTGTCAAGCTGACGCAAAACTAGTCAGCACAACATATAAGAAACACTATGCATAATATTTAGTGCATATAAGCTACTTATTCTTTCTTCCTTCATACTCCTTCTACCTCACTCTTTTGCTTTTTATTTTTTTTATTTATTTTTTATGGTAGATTTGAAGTTGTATCTTTTGCTTTTTATTATTTATTTATTTTTGAGTCAGAGTTTCACTAGGTAGCCCTGGCTGGCCTGGAATTCACTATGTAGACCAGGCTGGACTCCAACTCACAGAATCCATCTGCCTCTGCTTCCTGAGCTCTGGGATTAAAGGCATATGCTATCATGAGCTATATTTTTTCTTTAAAAATGAGGACCCCTCAACCAAATTTCTTTTCAACCAAATTTCTTTTATGTATTCACATAGAAGACACTATTCTTGGAGTTCAAAATTAGAAACACAACTTCTCTGTCTCTTGTTTGTAGCAGGTGACGGTTAATGCAGAGACTACTAACTGGTCACAGAGCCAAGAGTAAGCTCAGCCCTCTGTGGGGCAGCAAGGACAGCAGCAGCAACAGCCCCTCCAAGGCTCGGGGAGCATCTCAGATGTAAGATCCGGGGAACGGGGAGGAGTGAAGTGAGATGCTGTCTTCTGGGCATGACATGGCTGTGACACTTATGAGCTGTCCAAGACTGGGCCCATAACATCCTGTCATGTAGGAAAGAGGGGCTCTGAAGCCGCCCCTCTCTGAGGAGCTATGGGCAGTTGATGGTTGCTGGGGAAGGAGGTTTTGTATTAATCAGTGCTGACTTAGCCACTCCTAAATAACCTCTCATCCATGCTCATTCCAGTGTCCCAATTAAATGTGCTCACACATGTGTACATGGACACACATGCTCACAAATGTGTGCATGTGCACAGAGACACACAACGTGAAAGCAGGAAAGAGACCTACTGGGGAGAAGAGGAGCCTTGGTGGGGGGAGGGGTGTAAGGGATGCTACGGGGGAAATAGGATCAAAGCAGATTATATATGTCTGAAATTGTGAAAAAATAAAATTTAGAATAATACAGATGTATTATGTATTGGGAGACAGAGGCAGGTGGAACTCTGTGAGTTCCAGGCCAGCTTGATCTACATAGAGTTCCAGGACAGTTAGGGTTACATATAGAGAAATATCATGTGTATGAGTCTTTTTTTTTCCAAATAGAAGTCCTCCATAGGTACAAATTGCTTTGTACACACACACACACACACACACACACACACACACACACAATTTTAAAAGGGGAATTGGTTCAGGAATGGTGGCTCACATCAGTAATCCTAGAACTAAAGAGACTGAGGCAGAAGGATTGCCTTGAGTAGTAGGTCAGCTTGGGTGACAGAGTGAGACTCTTATTTGAAAAACTTTTAAAAGGGCTGGAGAGATGGCTCAGTGGTTAAGAGCATTGCCTGCTCCTCTAAAGGTCCTGAGTTCAATTCCCAGCAACCACATGGTGGCTCACAACCATCTGTAATGAGATCTGGTGCCCTCTTCTGGCCTGCAGGCAGACATGGAGGCAGAATACTGTATACACAATAAATAAAATAAATTTAAAAAAAACAAAAAAAAAGAAAAACTTTTAAAGAAGAAGAGGAAGGTGGGATTGAGAGGGCCTGAGGGTCTTGGGATCACAGAGGAGGCAACTGGGAACATGGCAGAGACTTAACTAATGAACCTCACAATGGCACTGAAATTCAGGGAGGTTTATGCAGCCTGGCCTCCAAGAGCCATTCATTCATCGCCAATCCAACAATCCAACGGTCCCCCCAGATCAGTCGCCAGGAGGCTAGGCAGTGAGTCCTCTGATAACCTGGGAGTTAATTATTCCTTGGCCTGACCATTCCAGGTGCTGACCAGGTGCTGGAAATGAGAACTACAGCCCCACTCGGTGTAGCCCCTGCCCTGCTAAGGAGACGCACATTAAACACATAAACCATGCACTTAGTGCTGAGAGCAACTCATAACATCGCTGTAAAGTCCTATATATTTCTGTGTAGAAAAAGGCAGCGTGCCAGGAGAAGCAGCAAGTGAACTCAGTCTTCATAAACTAATAACTAGACCGTGAGCCACCAGATTAACTTAGGGTTTTAGCTCTCTCAGATTCATTGCCTCACAGAGTGCCTCATCTCAGTCTGTTGGGAAAGCCGTTTGGAAGCTCTTATTTTCCTTAGGAAGGAAGCTCCTGTAGGCCTAAGTCTATCCAGCTAGAAGGAATCTCCTCTGGTTGTGATGTGGGCCTCTGCTCGGCTGAACTAGGCAGCTAAATGACTGACTGACACTTCTTTTATTTGAGACCTTGTCTTACTATGTACAGCTCAAACTTGCCTTAATCTCCTGGTTCTCCAACCATGGCCTCTCCTCAGTTCCGAGATCGCATTTTGAGGCACCATGCCTGACTCCTGGGGATTTAAGAGAGACGGAAGGGTACAAACTTTGGCTTTCCCATTTTTAGTCCTCAGAGCCTTCACGTGAGGTTAGTGAGAGGAGCTGTGGTCAGTGACAGGGTGGTTAGAGGCTTGGGCCTTGGGTGAGCCAGAGTAGGGCAGTGGGGACGAGGTGACCTGGAAGCAAAGGCAGGAAATGGCTGAAAGCAGCTTCCTGATGTGGTTGTCCTGCAGTGAAAGTGAACCAGGTCCCAGGTGGAGGTGACAGGCCAGCGAAACTCCTCACCGCATTTCGGGAGCTGGTGAGGCGGCCCACCTGCCCTATCAGCACCTTGATCATGGCTCGTGAGAGAGAGGTTTCCAAATGACTCGGGCCTGCTGCCCCAGGAAGGAAGTGCTCTGGGCTGCAAGTGGGGGCCCAGGCATGTGGGTCAGGCATTTGAAAGTGAGTTAGTGATGACACAGCAGCGAGGGACAGGGTTGCTGACACGGTGAGACTGGCTCCGCAGCTGGCCTTCCCTCACAGAGGGTCACGGTGGGAAATCCTGCCCACAGCTCTGGGTAATAATGACAGACATGGCCAGCTTTGTGAAAGGTAATAGATGTTTCGAGAATGTTTCCTGTGTGTCTCCAAGTTTATAACCCTGTTTATCAACATCCCTTCTGCCAACCAGGACTCAAATGACTTTCCCTTTACCGACGTCTGTACCCTTTCCCACCTCCGCACCTTTGCTTATAGGTTGTCCTTCTGGAATCTGGGAAACACATCTCCACACTCCTGCATGTCCAAAGCTAAACAACTTCAAGACCACTTCAGTGTCTCCTGCTCCACAGTCTCCGAAGTCACGGAGGCACCTGCCCCACTTGGATCTGGCCCTTTGCCGGTGTTTCTCATTTCCATCTTCTTTCCAGTTACTGAGGAACTGGATACTCTTACCAGGGTGTTAGAGACCCTGGCGGCGAAACCATCTGTGGTCACCCTTTCCCTCCTGTCCCCAAAGTTTTACACCCAATAGGTACTCAATACTCAATAATTATCTTTGATTGACCAAGTGGGTGGATGGATGGGTGGATGGATGGATGGAGAAGGAGAGGAAAGGGGAGTGCAGGTAGGTCCCATGAAGGAGGGGCAGGAGGTCCAAGGAAGGGCTGGAATTTTCTAGTTTACCATGGCCCTGTAGAACTCATGTTGGGGCTCCCAGCAAGGTTGGGAGTTGGGACTTAACCTTTGGACGGAAGCTTTGGTCGTCAGTACCCCGATGATGCTTGGCAAGTGTCTGTGCTCTTCCTCATGTGTACTTGATGCAATCCCTACCTGGAAAGGAGACTTGTGGATGTGCACAGTGTCTACTAAATGCTGGGCAAGTGCGTCTGTGAGTTACCCAGTTTCCCCAGGTAGGGTAAGGTAGGCATTGATCTCACTCGCCTTTGCTGTAGAGTTACCTGTGTACTTGCTAGTTGTTCCCTACTCGGTTAAAAACAGTTTTAAAGGTTGTGTTCACTTATTCCACTGTGGGTAGAGGGTGAACACCATGGTGTATGTGGAGGGCAGAGGGTAACTTGTAGGAGTTGGTTCTCTCCTTCTACCATGTGGGTCCTGAGGCTCAGACCCAGGTCACCAGGCTTGGCGGCAAGTGCCGCTACCGCCTGAACCATCTCTCTGCCTTCCTGCTCTACTCAACCATCACAGTGCCAGGCTCATAGCAGACTCAACTATTCAACAAAGTCTGGTGAATGAATGGTTGAACGCATGCACAGTAGATGAATAGTAACCTCTGGTTTTTACTTCCTGGGCTGAGGTTGTACCTCAGTGGTAGAGCACTTGCCTGGAAGGCTTGAGGCCCTGGGTTTGACCTCTAACAATGGCGAAAAAGAAAACTAAACAAACAAACTAACATAAGCACTCACCTGAACTCTTGCTTCTCATTAAGCAAGGGGCTTAGGAAACAAAATGAGCAAGACGAGTGGAATTTTTCTTCAGACAGTGGTGCAGTCCCACAACCCTCCAGGGCCCTCAGCTGACCAGAGCAGACAGTTCTGAGACTAAAGCCAGAGCGTCACGGGATGCTCAGTTTCACAGGAGAGCAATTGCCCCGAGTTAGTTCACTTCAGAATCCCTGGTGCTTCACACGTCCCAGACGTGGATGGAGGAAGAGAAAGAGGCAATGGACCAAGCACCATGACCAGCCCAGTACCTAGAAAATGAACTTGCTCCCCTGGAGACAAGCTCTGGTCAGCTGCGGAGGTGATTCCTTGAGCTGGACAGTGGGGAAGGGGCTGGGGGGAAAGAAGGAGCCTAGGATGTCCCTCACCAGCTCCCTACCTGGGTTCTTGTCTGAGGCAGGCTAAGTGGGAAAGACATCAAAGAGAAAGTCTCAGACAATCACGGTGGCCCCAACGGCTACCTCTGAGATCCATGACTAGCAGGTGTGAGTGGTGGGTGCCAGTGTGTGAGAGAAACCAACTTCAGTAGTAGGAGAGCTCTAGGGAGGCAGATCTCTCTCCAGGCTTTTCTCCTCTAGGCACATTGGCCCTGTGAGACTTCCAGAGATTGATAAGCCTGGGGGTCTCTAATGGCAGCTGCCTGCAGCCCTGCTGGGCACAGGGCAAAGGGGACTGCTGTTCTTGCTCCGTTTGCTCTCAGAGCAGGCGAAGGCCACCGGAGTGTCACTGCAGCCAAACCCTCCAAGGGCATCACAGGCCTTCCTGAGAGCACCACACCTGTGGTTAAGTGAAGGCAACCAGAGCCCAAGCAGGGAGAGAAGGTTGCTGCTTTGGGAGCTGTTAGTTACAGACTGTAATTTGTTTTGTTGCTTTCAAATGGCTTCTTCTAATTATTTCTGGAGAATCTAATTATGCAATATAAGCACACATGATTTTTCATTATTAAAGTTATTGAAATTAAAAACTTTTAGATTATTTAATTATGTGTATGAGTGCTTTGCCTGCACGTACTTGTGTGTGCACTGCATATGTGTAAGTAGCCACAGATGCCATAAGAGAGCCTTGGATCCACCAGGTCTGGAGTTAAAGATGGTTGTGAGCCTCCAGTAGACACTGGGAATCAAACCCAGGTCCTCTGGAAGACCGGCCAGTACTCTTAACCTCTAAGTCAATTCTTCAGCCCCCTAATTTGTTTTTTATATGTAGGGTGTGCGCCCAAGTGTCTGTTTTTATGCGTATGTCTATGCACCATGTGAGAACAGGAGCTCTTGTAGGTTAGAAGAGGGTGTTGGATGCTCTGGGACTGGAGTTACAGGCAGTTGTGAGCCCCAGTGTGAGTGCTGGGAATTGAACCTGGGTCCTTTGTAAGAGCAGTAACTGAGCTGCCTTTCCAGCCCGAGAATACATGATTTTTAAACAATTATTTTATTGGTGTTTTACCCTGTATGTATATCTGTGTGAGGGTGCTGGATCCTGGAGTTAAAGACAGTTGTAAGCTGCCATATGGGTGCTGAGAATTGAACCCGGGCCCTCTAGAAGAGCAGTCAGTGCTCTTAATCACTGAACCATCTCTCCAGCCCAAGAATACATGATTTTTAAAATGTATTTACATAGTATTTTAAATTTTAAAGTTTTGTTTTTCAGGACAGGGTTTCTCTGCATAGTTCTGTCTGTCATGAAACTTGATCTATAAGGTTGGCCTCAAATTTAGAAATCTGCCTGCCTCTGCCTCCTGAGTACTGGGATTAAAGGCATGCACCACCACCCATCATGATTATTTTAATTAAAAAAATAATTTTTAATGTGTATGTATCTGAGTTTTTTGCCGAAATGTTTGCATACTACATGTGTGACTGGTATTCCTGGAGGTCAGTACTAGGTATTGAATCCCTTGGAGTTGGAGTGACAGATGGTTGTGAGTGCCTTGTGGGTGCTGAGAATTGAACCCAGGTCCTCTGAAAGAGCAACCAGTGCTTTTAGAGACTGAGCCAACTCTCCAGTCCCAATGGTTTCTAATTTTTTTTTTTTGGTTTTTTTCGAGACAGGGTTTCTCTGTAGCTTTGGAGCCTGTCCTGGAACTAACTCTTGTAGACCAGGCTGGCCTCGAACTCACAGAGATCCACCTGCCTCTGCCTCCCGAGTGCTGGGATTAAAGGCATGCACCACCACTGCCCGGCTCAGGTTTTTAATTTTTAAAATTAATTATCAATTAAAAATTTTTTGAGGCAAGGTCTCTCTGGTTGTCCCAGAACTCACAATATACACCTGGTTGACCTCATACTCACAGAGATCTGCCTGACTCAGCTTCCTGAGTGCTGGAAACCAAACTTGGGTTCTCTGGAAGATTAGTAAGCCCTTTTAACCACTGTGGTATCTCTCTAGCACCCCAAAATTTTATTTTTAAGTCAATATGACACACAATTGGAAAATAGGAGAGATCAGAGATGACCTTACAATGAGCACTAATACAACTTCTGGAAACCATCTTTATTGTTTTTGGGTTTTTTTTTTTTACATTTTCTTATTGATATTTATTGAGCTCTACATTTTTCTCTGCTCCCCTCCCTGCCTTTCCCCTCCCCCCTTCAATACTACCCCAAGGTCTTGTTGACCATGTCCTTTGCTTTACAGAAGCTTTTCAGTTTCAGGAGGTCCCATTTATTAATTGTTTTTCTCAGTGTCTGTGCTGCTGGGGTTCTATTTAGGAAGTGGTTCCCTGTGCCAATGCGTTCAAGTGTACTTCCCACTTTCTCTTCTATAAGGTTCAGTGTGGCTGGCTTTATGTTGAGGTCTTTGATCCATTTGGATTTGAGTTTTGTGCATGGTGATAGATATGGGTCTATTTTCATTTTTCTACATGTTGATATCCAG
>PVIU01001083.1:0-41501 GCA_004026605.1 Ondatra zibethicus | reverse complement strand
ACTTTCTTTTCTCCATTTGATATTTTTTGCTTCTTTGTCAAATATCAGGTGTTCGAAGATGTATGAATTGATATCCGGGTCTTCTATTTGGTTCCATTGGTCCTCCTGTCTGTTCTTATGCCAGTACCAGGCTGTTTTCAGTACTGTAGCTCTATAGTAGAGTTTGAAGTCAGGGATTGTGATGCCTCCAGATGTTCTTTTGTTGCCCAGGATTATTTTGGCTATCCTAGGTTTTTTGCTTTTCCAAATGAAGTTGAGTACCATTCTTTCGAGGTCTTTGAAGACTTTTGCTGGGATTTTGCTGGGCATTGTGTTGAATCTGTAGATTGCTTTTGGTAGGATTGCCATTTTTACTATATTAATTCTGCCTACCCAAGAGCATGGGAGGTCTTTCCATTTTCTGGTGTCTTCTTCAATTTCTTTCTTCAAAGATTTAAAGTTCTTGTCATACAAGTCTTCCACTTGTTTGGTTAGAGTTACTCCAAGATATTTTATGCCATTTGTGGCTCTTGTGAAGGGTGTTGATTCTCTGATTTCTTCCTCAGCTCTTTTATCATCTGTGTACTGGAGGGCTACTGATTTTTTGAGTTAATCTTGTATCCTGCTACATTGCTGAATGTGTTCATGAGTTGTGGAAGTTCTTTGGTAGAATTTTTGGGATCACTTATGTAAACTATCATATCATCAGCAAACAGTGAGAGTTTGACTTCAAGAAACTGGATCTTAAAGTAAGCAATCTGTTAATATCGGTGACAGGGCTGTGGTAGAAAGCCTCTTCCTGCTTTTCCTTTTTTCCGTTTTTTCTTTTGTGCTGGCAGTTAGTTGATGCCAGGCCTTAAGCAGGCCTCTGCCACTGAGCTACAGCCCCAGCCCCGGGGATCTCTGCTTTAAACTTTCATTCTTTTTTTTGCGGGGGAGGTTCAGGGTTTTTTTCTATATGTAGTCCTAGCTGTCCTGGAACTTGCTCTGTAGACCAGGCTGGCCTCGAACTCACAAAAATCCACCTGCCTCTGCCTCCTGAGTGCTTGGATTAAAGGCATGCACCATGACCTCCCAGCTAAACGTTTTTTATTACACTTATTTATGTGTGTGTATGTGTGGGGGGCACATGTGCCATGGTTTATGTGGGGTGGGGTGGCACATGTGCCATGGTGTTATGTGGAGTGGGGGTGGGGGGCACGTGTGCCATGTGTTATATGTGTGTGGGGGGCACATGTGCCATGGTGTTTTATGTGTGTATGTGTGTGGGAGGCACACGTGCTGTGGTATATGTGTGTGTATGTGTGTGTGGGTGGACACATGTGCTGTGGTGTTGTATGTGTGTGTGTGTGTGGAGGGGCACACGTGCCATGGTGTTTTGTGTATGTGTAGAGGGGGCACATGTGCTGTGGTGTTATATGTGTGTGTATATGTGTGTGTGGAGGGGCACACGTGCCATGGTGTTATATATGTGTGTATATGTGGGGTGCATGTGCTGTGGTGTTATATGCATGTGTCAGGGCACATGCACTGTGGTGTTATGTGTGTATATGTGTGTGTCGGGGCACATGTGCCGTGGTTTTATGTGTGTATGTGTGGTGGGGCACACGTGTGAGGTGAAATTCAGAACAACTTGTGGAGTCTGTTCTCTGCCACCATCTGAGATCAATCTCGGGCCGTCAGGCTCAGTGGTAAGTGCCTTTGACCCATTCACAGCCATATCATCAGTCTGAGGTCTCTGGGTTTACTATTATTGTTGTTGTTGTGACAGGATGTCTCTCTGTAGCCCTGGCTGTCCTGAAGTTTGTTATGTAGACTAGGCTGACCCCTAACTCACAAGAGATCTGCCTGCCTCTACCTCTTAAGTGCTGCACTTAAAGGCGTGTGCCACCATGCCCAAAGGAGCTCTGCTTTCAAGTCACTGTGGCCAGTAGGACTTTAAGATGGGATGGAAGCTTCATGCCTCTCCCTCATGCCACATCCAAGACTGGCAGGTTGGGTCAGTTTCAACGCTGCACTCTTCTGAGCAGGAGATCTATGGTTGGACATGATTCCTGACTTCCAGAACTCTTTAGTCATGGCTGACCTCGAACTTCTGACGTTCTGATCCCCTGCCTTCACCTCCCATGCGCTGGATTACAGGCACGTAATATTACTACTGGCTTACGTGGTCTGTAGATGGAACTCAGGGCTGGCATATGCTAGGCTCACATGCTCCCAACTGAGCTACACCCTCCAGCTCTAGCCAATGCTTCTGGATGGCCACCTGCCACTGCTTCCCACAGTGCCCACCACACAGCTATTGAACCAGACTCTGGAAGAGTAAGACAATAGGGTAAAACAACTGTGAAGCCCTATGAGTTCTAACCTGCTGTGTTTCTGGGACCTTGTCTTGACTACACTTTCCTGCTATCTCTCTTGGGGCCCAGCACCGGATAGGAGTCTTAACAGAGGGTGGGCAACCTGAGTTCTCATTCGAGCTATGCCAATAACTCAGCTTCAGCAAGCTACTTCCTCTCTCTAGACCTCCATTTCCTTCTCTGTAAGACTTGTGGTGGTCCAAACTCAGCCCCCTACCAAGTATTTATCGAGCACCTGCTCTGGTAAGTTCTGGAATTCAATGGAGTTGAGGTTAAGTCATGAACTTAGTAAGGGGTAAAACTTTAGGGACTAAGGTGGGAGGGGGCTGTTGCCAGGCAACTAGTGTTGATTTCTTATACTTCCTGTTGTCAGCAGGTCCTGCTTTGCACTAGCGTGATTGTGTTCTGTCCCCACACTCCTTCCCCACCCCTGGCAGCTGTGGCTGATCTCTACAACAACACGAAAACCTCCTGTGTCCAGAAGGGGAACTGTATGCAAAACTGGCAGAATAAACTTTGTGAAATTTCACAAATAAAAACATCACACTGGAAACATTTGTGATAGCCGGGTGGTGGCGCACATCTTTAATACCAGCACTCGGGGTCAGGGGCAGGCGGATCTCTGAGTTCAAGGCCAGTCTGGTCTACGGAGCGAGTTCCAGGACAGTCAGTGCTACACAGAGAAATCCTGACTTGAAAAACCAAGAAAAAAAAAAAAACTTAAGTAAATAAAAAAGATTCCAGGTGTCTTCATGCACTTTGCAGTGTGGAAGCCCCAAACTAAAGCTGTATGGTTCAGAGGCCTTGACAGTAAGACACATGAGATCCTCATGAGGAAAACTATACAACTTCCCCTGCGTGCTTCCATGGGGGGCGATTCAGAGAGTAAAGTCATCAGTTCTCACAACTATGGGATGAGACCAAGGGATCTGTGAATGATACCTGAAAGAATAAGCAGGCAAGCACAGCTCCTTTTTCCCTTGGAAAATAAAAAGAATAAAGTGACTCCACTCTATTAATGTTGTGTTTGGGCTGGGTGGGGCGACGTGCACCTTTAATCCCAGGACTTGGGAGGCAGAGGCAGGTGGATCTTTGTGAGTTGGAGGTCAGCCTGTTTACACAGCAAATTCCAGGTCAGACAGGGCTGCATAGTAGGATCCTGTGTCAGAGAAAAAAGGAAGAAAGAAAAGCTTCTAATGTCACCGAGTTTCTGGGATCAAAGCCTGGCCTCTGGTGGCCCCGACAACTAGGTTTGGCCGCCCACCACAATACACAGTTAGGCGGGTGACAGAGAAAAGAGGGTATTTATTCATGTGGCCCACAGTGTGAAGAGGAGGAAGTGAATTCAGGGACTCCCCCACAAAGTCCGTCTTCAGGGTATTGACTCAAGGTTTTGGTTTAAACAGAAGGCAAGAGGTATGAAAACCTAAGGTATGATAACCTAGTTAGGATCTGGTCCCACCCATCACCAGCCCCTTGTTCTTGAGTCTGTCCTGCTAGGTCAAGTTGTCTCAACTGTGCAGAATCTTCCTGAGAGGCAAGTCCTTCCTCTGGCTGGCACCAGCCTTCAGTCTTTCTCCTGCCCTCACAAGAGGTTTCCGGGGAAATTTAACTGGGGTAGGATCCATTTCAACAGTCTGACAGGGGAAGGGTCAGGGTACAGGTGTCCCTTTAGCCTATCTCTCATGTCACAGCAGTTTCTCCTTCTGTGGCTCAGTGGTACCACCCTCATCCAGCATGTGCAAGGCTCTAGGTTCTGTCCCCAGTACCAGAAAAATTATCAATGAAGCTAAGTGGGACTTAAAGTTGCCAGGTGTTGGTGGTGCACACCTTTAATCCCAGCACTCAGGAGTTCGTTTAAGGTCATCTTCAGCTACACACTTAGTTTGAGGCCAGTTTGGAATACACGAACCCTTGTATAAATAAATAGCGTAATGTAAATGCGAGATACCACGTGGATGCTTGGTGGTGTTGTCGTTGCTGGTATTTGTTTGTTTGTTTCCGTTTTTGTTTTTTCACTTGTGTGTGGAGGCCAGGGATCAACATTGCAGCTTTGCGCAACTTCCTCAATCACTCCCCAGTCCCCCCCACCTTTGTGAGGTTTTAAAGTTTTTAAATTTTATTTTCTGTGTATGACTGTTTTACCTGCACCTGAGTACCTATGTGCATGCCTGGTACCCGCAGGGTCAGGATAGAGCATCAGATCCCCTGGAACTGGGGTTGAGGATGGTTATGAGCCACTGTGTGCGTGCTGGGAACTGAACCTACCTGGCACATTGGTCTGTTTTTACACAACAGCCGTGCCTGGGTCGATCTCCACATTTTACAACCTGTTCGTTTGAAAGCTTTCAGACGCACAGCCTTGTCTTGTCTGCAGGTCACTCACTAGGTAACCTGGGATGTTGGCAATTTTCTGTTCTAAACTTCTAGTCAGGGTGGGCAGGTGGCTTGTCTGCCAGCACGGCCCACTGCCATCCGTTTGTCTGTAACTGGACCTAAGCTGACTCAGGAAACTTTTATTTTTTAAAATGAGTCATCAGCTTTTATTCCTTATGATCAGCATTGATGATCTGGCCTTGGTTAGGCAATGAAGATGCTGAATGGGGCACAAGTCTCGGGTGCTAACGCCCCAGCAGCAGCCCTCAGAGTGCGCCAGGGAATCCTGGCGGCTCCTCAGACCGCTGAAGAGACAGCAGTGCCAGACATGGTGGTACATACCCGTAATCCCAGAACGAGATGGAGCCCATGGGTCCCCTGGGCTCACCGAGCAGCTGCCTAGCCTAGTGGGTGATCTCCAGAGCTCATAGAGACCTTGTCTCAAAGGAGGCAGACAGCATACCTGAAATTATTGTCCTCTGGCCTCCACACACATGTGCACACGTTTACAAGTAAATTCACATACGTGAAATACATACATGCATGCATGTACATTTAGAAGTGCATACGTACACATGAAAACACACACAGAGAAGTCTGTGTTGTCAGGATTATTGTCATCGTGAAGCTAAGATACATTCTCATTCTTCATCTACCGTGAATAAGCTGAGAGGTTTTCGTGAGTGGCATGGTGTGACAGTGCAATAAATACCTGCAGAAATAGTTCTGTGAGTCTAGCTGCGGCTCTATTCTATAGCCCTACTGTGTAACTCTGGCTGGCCTGGAATTGGTCATCTAGATCAGCCTAGTAAGGAGTTCACAAAGATCTGCCTGCCCCTCTATCTCTGTGGTGGTTTGAATATAGCTTTGTTTTTATTTATTTGTTTATTTCTTTATGTTTGTTTTTCAATATGTGGTTTCTCTCTGTAACAGGCCTGACTGTCCTGGAACTTACTCTGTAAACCAGGCTGCCCTCAGACTTGGAGATCCACCTGCCTCTGCCTCCAGAGTGCTGGGATCAAAGGTGTGCACCACCACCACCAGTCTGTGGTAGTCTGAATGAAAATGGTCCCCATAGGCCTACAGGGAGTGGCATTACTAAGTGTGGCCTTGTTGGAGTAGGCGTATCACTGGAGGTGGGTGGGCTTTGAGGTCTCAGAAGTTCACGACAGCCCTACTGGCTCACTCTGTCTTCCTGCTGCCTGTGGATTCAGATGTAGAACTCTCAGCTGCCTCTCCAGCACGTCAGCCTGAGTGCCACCATGCTTCCCATCATGACGATAACAGACTAAGCCTCTGAACTGTAGGCCAAGTCCAATGAAGTGTTTCCTTATAGGAGTTGCCAGGGTGATGGTGTTTCTTCACAGCAATGGAAACCCTAAGCCAGCCTCCCAGCATTGGGATTAAAGGCATGCACCACTGTGCTGGCTTAGTTAATGTCAACCTGAGAAGAGAGAACCCCATCGGAGGGAGTGTCTCAACAAGACTGGCTTGTGGGGTGTGTCTGTGGGGGCATTTTCTTGATTAATTATTGATATGAGAGGGCCCAGCCCACTGTGGGTAGCACCACGCCTGGGCAGGTGGTCCTGGGTTATATTAAAAAACAGGCTGAGCAACCCCAGGGAGCAAGCCAGTGGGCAGCTCTCCTCCAGGTTCTACCGTGAGCTCCCTCCACGATGGGCTGTGATCTGGATGTGTAAGCCAAATAAACCCTTTTCCTCTCCAAACTGTTTTTGGTCACTGTTTGTCACAGCAATAGAAAGCTAAGAAGGACAGCCACCACACCTGGCATGTAGTTATTTTTCATTAAAAGTTGCCCTGGTCCATTCAAAATGCTATAACAGAATACCTTAGACTGGGCAATTTATAACAATTTTAATTCTCACCGTTCTGGAGGCTGGGGAGCTTGCAAGCAAGGCAGCTGAAGTTTTGGTGTCTGATGAGGCAGGGCCAGCAGATTCAGCCTGCTTCTCCTAGGTAGCACCTTTTGTGTCCTCACAGGGTGGTGTAGGTGGGGAGAATTCCCAGGAGACTCATTTGTGAGGGTGTCAGTTTTATTCACGAAGTCTCTTTCAGCCAATACCATCCCCTTGGGGGTTAGCATGCTCTCTCTCTCCCTCCTTCTTCCTCTAGTTTGCGTCCCTCCACCCCTCCATCTTTTTTTTTAAAATCTTTTATGGCTTATTTAACTTTATTTAATGTGCATTGGTGTGAATATATCAGATCCCCTGCAACTGGATCTTCAGACAGTTGAGAGCTGCCATGTGGATGCTGGGAATTGAACCTGGGTCCTCTGGAAGAGCAGTCAGTGCTCTTAACCACTGAGCCATCTCTCCAGCCCCAGCCTCCCTCCATCTTTTTTTTAACAATGCTAGTGGTAGAGCTCAGGGTCCTGAGCATGCTAAGCACACTCTACCACCCGTGCACATCTCAGCCTTCGTATTTGAGACTGAATCTTAGTACATAGCCCAGGCTAGCTTTGAACTCTGGATCCTCCTGCTTCAGGGCCCTAAATTCTGATTTTACAGGTGTGCATATCATAACTGATAGGTTTGTTTTTGTTTTCAACACAGGGTTTCTTTGAGTAACAACCCTGACTATCCTGGAACTCTGTAGACCAGGCTGGCTTCAAGCTCACTGAGATCCGCCTGCCTCTGCCTCCCGAGTACTGGGATTAAAGGCATGTGCCACCACTGCCAGGCTTGGTATTAAGTTTTAATATATTTATCTGAATGGCATTAGCATTTAGACCACAGCAAAAGTGTATATTAACTAATGTTGTGTCTATTTTACTCTTTTGAGGGCCTGCCACCCAGCTCCCAAATAAGTCAAACACAGACTCTTATTCTTTCTTATTAATGCCAGACCTTAGCTTGGCTTGTTTCTTTCCAGCTTTTCTAACTTAAATTATCCTATCTACCTTTTGCCTCTGTGCTTTTTCCTTTTCTTACTTCTGTACATCTTACTTTCACTTTTCCTTCTTGGCTGGCTGGGTGGCTGGCCCCTGACATCTCCCTCCCTTGTTCTTTCTTGCTCCTCCTATTTATCCTCTCTGCCTGCCAGCCCCACCTATCCTTGCTCCTGCCTTGCTATTGGCCATTCAGCTCTTTATTAGACCATTAGGTGTTTTAGACAGGCAAAGAATCACAGCTTCACAGAGTTAAACAAATGCAGAATAAAAAAAAAAAGTCACAGACCTTAAAATAATATTCCCCAACAAACTGATGATAGACCTATTATTATTATTTTATAGTTTATCTTTTGGAAGGGTCTCTTTATATAGCCCTGGCTGTCCTGGAACTCTCTATGTAGCTCAGGCTGGCTTCAAACTCACAGAGACTGGCCTGCCTCTCTAGTACTGGGGTTAAAGTTGCGTGCCACCACACCCAGCTGACAGACTTGTTATTTTTGGAGTAGTTAATAAATAAAACATTATTTATTTATTAAAGATTTATTTATTTACCTTGTATACAGTGTTCTGCCTGCAGGCCATGAGAGGGAACCAGATCTCATGATAGATGGTTATGAGCCACCATGTGGTTGCTGGGAATTGAATTCAGGACCTCTGGAAGAACAGCCAGTGTGCTCTTAACCTCTGAGCCACCTCTCCAGCCCTAAATAACACACTTAATGTTTTTACTTAATTTTAACTTCTTTCCTTATTTTGGCTGTTTTTGACACAGGATCGCCACATGTAGCCTAGGCTATCCTCAAACTTCCGTTTATCCTCTTACCTCTGCCTCCTGAGTGCTGGGATGACAGGTGTGTGCCACCGCTCTTGGGTTTGTATATGGGCTTGCTCATGTGCCACTGTGCTTGTGTGGGAGGTCAAAGGGCAACTTGAAGGAGTTGCTTCTCTTTTTCCACCAAGTGGGTCCCAGAGATCGGGACTCAGACTCGGCAGCAAGTGCCGTCACCCACAGAGCCATTCCACTCACCCTAAACTTTAAATTGCTGGTGCAAGGGGAAAAAAATGATCGAGTGTCCTCAATAGCTGTTAGGACCCCAAAGGGATCCACCAGGCTCCTGGACGAGGTCAGAGCTGTCCCTCTTAAGTCCTGTGCGAAGAAGCTGTAAATAGTGTGACAATTCTATCCAGTCTTTCTCCAGCGCCTCTGAGGCAGAGGCGTGGCAGTGGGACATTGCCGGCTTTGGAGGCAGAGGTTGAGGTCCTGGATCTGCTACTTACTGGCTGTGGGATCCCGGGCAAAGTCCTTCTCCTCTAGAGTCCAGCTTCTGTACTGGGAAAACGTATCCCTGGGGTGTGGTCCAGCTTTTGAAGGGCTGAATCACTGGCACAAATCTCTTCAAGGAAGGAGGAAGGGAGGGGGAGGGATTTGCTCTTCATTTTATAGAAAGGGAAGTTAAGGTCCAGAGGTGTGAAAAGAAAAAAATTGCACAAGGTCAGGCTGAAGTCAGCACTGGAGGCCGGAACTGAGGTAAGGCCTTAGACTCCTGAGCTAGGGCCTGTTGATAATATTCGTACGTGCTGGGTGTGGGTGCACAGGTCTTTGACCCCAGCAGAGGCAAGCAGATCTCTGTGAGGTCCAGGACAGCTAGACTGCTTACTTGGCAAGTTCCAGACCAGTAAAGGACTATATGATGAGACCCTGTCTCAGAAAATTAAAGTATTTGTATGTACTAGCACTTTTAAATACTCAGGTTTTGGAACAATCCCATGCTTGAGGAAGTAAGAATGGGGCTCGAGAGATGGCTCTGGTTAAGAGTACTGACTTCTTACTGAGGCCTGGGACTCATTTCCAAATACCCACATGCTGGCTCACAGCTATCTATAACTCCAGTTTCAGAGATTCTGATGATCTCTTCTGGATGCTGCTGATACCAGCTCTCAGGAGGCTCAGATTCACTCATACAAATACAACAAAAATAAATGCATTTAAAAAAAATATGTATGCTGGGTGGTGGTGGTGCACGCCTTTAATCCCAGCACTCGGGAGGCAGAGGCAGGCAGATCTTTGTGAGTTTGAGGCCAGTAGAAGTCTACAAGAGCTAGTTCCAGGACAGGCTCCAAAAGCTACAGAGAAACCCTGTCTCAAAAAACCAAAAAAATTAAATAAAAAAATATGTATGTATCAGATGATATGTTAAAAAAAGAAAAAGCGCTACACAGAGAAATCCTGTCTAAAAAAAACAAAAACAAAGAAAGAAAGGAAAAAGTAAGAATAAAAAGGCAAAGAAGGTCCATACGTCCAGGCTCCAGTGTGGCCCAGCCCCCTGTATCCTGGTACCCACAGCTATGGAAGCTCCCACAGACTCCATAGTGCCAGAAGGAAGGAAAGGATATTGTGGACACATTCCTTCTGTGGTTGAGTCCTGAGAGAGAAGGAGCTTCCTTCCACCTTGCTCAATCTGTGTCCTCAGGGGAAAAGCCAGCAGTGTTGAGGTTGTCCCTGGGGAAAGTCACTGCCACCAGGCACCACCCACCAGGATTCCTTTAGTTGAGATAAAAGGTCCTAGAGGGCTGGATAATAATGACAAAGGTTGAGGGCTGATAAGTGGCGCTGTGGCAGTAGCCTGGGGTAACCCCGTGAAGGTGGTGTGCCACTGCCTGGGCAACAGGGACAGAGTAGGAGGTGCTTACCAGGTCCTTCGGAAATCGTGTCCCACAGGAATGTTGACCTGCTTTAGCAAGGACATCATGCTGGCCCAGTACTTGCAATTATAGTCATCGGATTTTTAGAAAGCCTTTGTCTTTCTGAGCTCTACCATCTGCTGACAGGCCAGGTGAACCAGGCCCTTTATAATTTTCAAGGCCTTGTTGGTGTCTCTAATCTCTGACTCTTCCAGAACTGTCATGTGATTGTTACTCACTGGTTTAATATGTACACTGTTCTAGTGGTTTCCATTGGGCCTTTTCTAGATGGAAATCAACGTGGAGATTCTACCAGCTGGGAAGTGTACTTTATCCACTCAGATACTTACAGTATTAATCTGATTTGGTTTTTTGTTTTGTTTCGTTCTGTTTTTTTTCTTTCCTTTCTTTCTTTCTTTTCTTTCCCTTTCTTTTTCTGAAACAGGGTTTCTTTGTGTAACTCTGGCTGTCTTGAAACTCACTCTGTATAGGCCAGGCTGGTCTCCTGCTTCTGTCTCCCAAGTGTTGGTATTAAAGATGTGTGCTACCATCGCCTGGTGTTAATCTGATTTATTTTGCTATAATAAAATACCAGAGGCAGGTTACTTTATGAAGAAAAGAGGTTTCTTTTGGATTACTGTTTTGGAGGTACAAGGTTGAAGAGCCTTGTGTAATGATAACCTCCCTTGCTGACCCTTTGATATTCCATCATTCTTACTGAATTACAATTTAGGGAGTCTGTTTTGATAACTGAATTTCCCACTTATGCATTACCTTCAAAGAATAGTCACCAGAGAGCTTATTAAGACTGTTAAAGCATCCTCGTTAGTATAGTGGTAAAAAAAAAAAAGAAAGACTGGGCAGTGGTGGTGCACACCTTTAATGCCAACACTTGGGAGGCAGAGGCAGGCAGATCTCTGTGAGCTCGAGGCCAGCCTGGTCTAAATAGTGAGTTCCAGGACAATCAGGGCTGTAGACACAGACCCTGGTTGAAATAAAAAAAAAAAAAAAAAAAAAAGAAAGAAAGAAAAGGAAGGAAAGAAAGAAAGTTGCTGATATAGGGCTGGAGACATAACTCAATTTGTTCGGTGCTTGCCTAGCCTACCCAAAGATCTGGGTTCTCCCCTGGCACTATAACCTGGGTGTGAAGGTGTGTGTCTACAGTGCCGGCACCAGACCGGTCCCAGGAAAGCAGAGATGGGGATCTCTGAGGCCGGGCAGCCTGTTCAGCTAAATTGGTGAGTTTCAGGTTCGGTTGCGAGACCTTGATTCAAAAAATAAGGTGGAGAGCAATGAAGACATCTGACATCATCCTTTGCCTTCCTCACACGTGCTTGTACACAAACAGCGCACTTCACACACACACAGGTGCACATATACACAAACACATGCACACGCAGATATGCTGATGTGGGGCCAGGGCATACAAAAAAGCCGGAACTGTCTCCAGCACCATATACAACTTGGGTGGTGGCATATGTCTGTAATCCCAGGCAGGATTCGGGAGGCGAAGGCAGGAGAATCAGAAGGTAGTGGCAAAGGCTCACACCTGTAATCCTAGCACTGCAATAGAACTGCAGTGAGTTTGAGACCAGTCTGGGCTACATAGTTCAAGGCTAGTATGGGTTAGTAGGACTCACAGGAACTCTGGTGTTATCACCAACGCCTTCCTGAAGACCTTGGAAGACAGTGGACCCTGCCGGAAGGGACAACGAGTGGATTCCACACTGTGAGTCTGCTCAGCTTTGCTCTGCCATATTGGGAGTTCTGACCTCTTGGCCTCATTCTGTCTTTGGGTATAAGAGACTCCCAGGGACCCTTCAAACCAAGCAAACAAGCACATTTACCTCAGAACATCTACTTGATGCTCTGTGTTGTATTCTTCAATGAGATACCAATCAGGTGCAGCCAGAGAGGAGACAAGAAAGGCCTTGGAAGGTGAGTTGGCAAAAACTTTGTCTTAGGTCCTGGAGTCAAAGGCCACATGGGGAAGATGGGCAGGTGGCAGGGTGATGGTGTGGTGTGTCTCTAATGGTTTCCTCCAAAACCAAGAGCAGGCCCAACAAGGACAGGCTAGATTGGAGAATTTACCTGGGTGGGGCAAGGCCTCACTGGCTAGCACCCCAACTCAAATATGGCAGAGCCATTTGGGGGTGAAGGAAGGCATCATAAAGAAATAATCCCCACCAGGCCCTTTCTTAGATGCCCAAAGATGTCAAAATGTCCCCATGGGACTTGAGATGCAGCTCGTTGTGGGGCTTTCCTTGCGTGTCTGAGGCCCGGGAGGGGCACACCAACACAATAACGTGCAAAATATTGAACTCATTTATAAGACGGTGCCCATGTTTGTAAGTTCAGACAAATCTAAAATTTCATTTCTTCTTCTTGAATGGGACTCCTTTTTCATACACGTTCCCCGAGTTTCCAACCATTGGCATTTCAGGGATGAAAGGTATTCACAAAACCCACAGTTCCCACCTTAAAGCAGGACCATTTATTTTGCCATGGCCCAGGGTCACAGACTTGGGTCACCTTGAGTAATGTTCTCCAAGGTGGAATGAAGCCTCTGAAGTTTTCTTACAGAACATAAGGAAGTCATAGACCAAAGCATCTCCCAAATACTGTTAGGAGCCTCCACAAAGCAGGGAACCCCTGCTCGGATCATGGATGCTGTCTGATGACATCCTCTGCTTTTGGGCTGCTGGAAGATAGAGGTCTGGGAAGAATACATTTCCAAAGATTTTACCCGGTAGTGGAAAAGATGTTAGGTCAGACACAAAGGTGGCCATGAACAGCTATTAAAGGCCTGAAGTTAACTCAAGAGAATTTGGCTTAAGGTCTGCAACATTCCAGCTTTCCACAATCGCCAAGTTTGAATCAGTCAATCAACCTTGGAGAATCTTTAATGCATGTCTAGCTGTATTTTTTTCTTCTGTTTGTGAGTTTCACCCCCACACTGGGAATTTCAGCTCACAGGCATATTGAATCTTTTGTCCTGTGTGCCTGACTTTTCACAAAAGACAGACCTATGTCAAAACAAAAAGCAAAATGGTATTCTTAGAAAGGACCAACTCTCAGTAGTCTTTTGGTGTGTAAGGTACACTGGGGCCTGCTGTGACTTGAATCTGAAGGAGGTGGTGGCTGTGTAGGTTCCGAGCCTCCTGCCTGGGAACCCAGGGGGCCATTACAAGTCCTGCCAAGTAGAGCGTGTTAGCTACAGAGGGAAGGCTGCCTTTTCTTTTTCTTTTTAAGTGATGGGGAGCCACAGAAGGCTTGGTCAAAGGGCTCCAGCAACCCAGATCCCCACATTCACCCGGGTGTCTTAGTTTACAAGGGACCCTGATGTTGATTCATCTTCTCTCTCCAGAGGTCAGCCTCAGGAAGTGGGAGCTTATGGTCTGGTTGTCTGAAGCCTTAATCCGAAGCCACCAGAGTAAAGGTTTCTTTTAGGGCAATACATAATTCAGGTTTTTTTGTTTGTTCGTTTGCTTGTTTTGGGTCTCAAAGGATAGAAATTTAAAGTTTCAAATTCATAGTTTTCTTTGCCAAACTTGCCCCATAGTGAGATGCACCTCACCCACCTCCATCACCCCCACTCTCATCTTCCCACCTCCCCCACTCTCCCCAGGAGACACTGAGGATTGAACCCAGAGCTTTGGTATGCTAGATAAACAGCCTGCTGCTAATTTACACCCTAGTTTTGTGTCGCTTCCCACCGCTGTGCCAAGGCTTGAACCCAGGGACCTGTGCATGGAAGGGAATGAATTCTTTAACCACTGAGCCTCACCCAGCACCACATTTTGATTTCTACCAAAATGTCCTACAGCAGTGATTATTCAGTCACCCAAAGATTTACCTCCCACGAGCACCAACCATAGGAACTAGGTGAGACTTTAAGTAACTGCTTACTTGTGACTTGGATTCATTTAAATTCAACCAGATTCAGAGAATAAGATCCAAATCCTCATCTTTAAGAGCCTGTGCCTAGGACTGTTGAGATGATCCAGTGGGTAAAGATGCTTGCTGCTAAGAAGTCTTGCCCTTTAGGTCAAAGGGAGCCTGATACCTGTAACTTCATTCAGAAGCCAAAGTTACCCTGATAACAAACCAGATGAGGTGTAATGAAAAAGAAAACTGTAGACTGCTTCCTCTGATAAATATTGATATGAAACTTTTTTCTTTTTTAGTTTTTTGAGACAGGGTTTCTCTGTAGCTTTGGTGCCTGTCCTGGAACTAGCTCTTGTAGACCAGGCTGGCCTCAAACTCACAGAGATCCGCCTGCCTCTGCCTCAGAGTGGGATTAAGGGCGTGCACCACCCCTACCCGGTGACACAAAGTTTTCAGTAAAATAATTACGAATTGATTTCAAGAGCACATTAACTGCTGGACACAGGGGCACACACTGGTAATCGCAACACATAAGTGGGGGAAGGCAAGCAGCAGAAGAATTAGGAGTTCAAAGCCAATTTCAGCCTTAGCTGCACAGTTAAGATTAAGGTCAGCACAGGCTACACGGACTCTAAGGCAAAATAAACTTAATTAATTAATTTAGAAAAAAACTAAGGCCATCATGCACCATGACAAAGCTGCTTTTGTTGCAATGATGCAAGCTTGGTTCAATGAACGTAAATGAAAGCACGTAAATAGACCTGAAGACAGAAATCATCTGGATAGACACAGGAAAGCCTTGGCAGAGGTCAACATCCCTTTCTGATAAAAAACCTTGAAGGCAACAGGAACAGGAGAAATAGATTTCAACATAATAAAGACTGTATAAAGCCAGGTGGTGGAGGTACATGGCTTTAATCCCAGCAATAAGGGAAGAAGAGGCAGGAGGATCTCTGTGAGTTCCAGGCCAGTCAGGGCTACACAGAGAGACACTGTATCAAAAATCAAAAGATTATCTATGATAGAATTCTAGCCAACAAGCTAGGTGGTGGGGGCGCACACTTTTAATCCCAACACTCAGGAGGCAGAGGCAGGTAGATCTCTGTGAGTTCGAGGCCAGCCTGGTCTACAAGAGCTAGTTCCAGGACAGACACCAAAGCCACAGAGAAACCTTGTCTCGAAAAAACCAAAATAAATAAATAAATAATAATAAAATAAAGAATTCTAGCCAACATTATAGTGAACATTTTGTTTGTTTTGAGACAGTTTCTCTCTGTAGTCCTGGCTGTCCTGGAACTTGATCTGTAGACCAGGATTGGCTCAAACTCACAGGATACTAGGTGTAATGATCTGTTCTGTCCTTTTAAGAGACAAGCCACGTCCACCCTTCCCACCCCCCCACCCCATCTGCTGAGGCAGGCAGATCTTCCTTCCTGTTTGCAGCCTGAGTCTCTTCTTTCTCCCTCTCGAAGAGGCAGCTTCTGTCTCTCCCCCCTCTCTCTCACTCTCTCCGTCTTTCCCTCTCTCTCTCTTCTGCTCTTCTCCCCTTCTCCCTTCCCCCTCCACAACCCACTAAATAAACATCCAACCTCGCTCTGCATGGTGTGCCTATCCTTTTCTCTGTCTCTTGCCCTCCTGGGACAAGCCACCTTCGGAGACCTGTGGTGTGGTCTCATGTGCCCTCTCTGCCTGGGACTGGCTGCTCTCGGGACCCACTGCCCCCTGCCTGCCACCACATGGCCTGCTGTCTTCTGCTGCTCAGGGACCTGCAGTGTTTCTGCCACTGCAGCTACTCGGGGATCCGCAGCATTTTTAATTAATCCATTTCACTAGGGTTAAAGGCGTGCACCACCACCGCCCAGCCAACACACCGTTTTTTAAAAAACCTTTTCACAACAGCTTCAACATCGTGCCCCTCCCCAAAGAGAACCTTAGGGTTATGTCTGACTAAATGGGTGAAAGGCCTCTGAGGTGAGAACGCCAAGACACTGAAGGAAGAACGTAAAGTAGAGACAAAGAGATGAAAAGACACCCCCATGCTCAGAGAATGACAAGATTAATGCCACAAAAATGACTATGTTACTGAAAGTGGTCTACAGAACCAATGCAATCCCCATCAAAACTCCGATGACACTCTTCACAGAACCAGAAAAAAAATCCTACAATTTAGATGGAAACATGAAGATTCTGAGTGCTAAGCAGAAGGAGAAGTTGGAGGAGTCACAATACCTGATCTCAAATTATACTACAGGGCTCTAGTAACTGAAACTGTGTGATCTGGAACAAAGCTCACCCAGGTGACTAGGCTAGGCTAGACAAGAACAAAGCACAGTGGCCTGCAGAGATGGCTCAGAAAGTAGAGGTGGCAGCCACCAATTCCCATGATTCCCGTGACTTGAGTTTGAGTCCCTGGACGCCACATGGGGAAGAGAACCAACTGCTGACAGTTATCCTCTGATCTCCACACACGTGCCACGGTACTTGCATGTCCATGTATGTGCACACATATATACACACAAATAACAGATGTAATATCTATAAAGAATAGAACATAGTGTCTTAAGTTGTGGGACATGACCCTTGTTAAAGCGAGGATCCGATGTGGAGGTGCACCTTTTAATCCCAGCACTCAGAGGCAGAAGCTGGAGGATCTCTGTGAGTTCCAGGTCAGCCTGGTCTATATAGCAAATTCCAGGACAGCCAGGGCTGAATAGTGAGGCCCTGTCTCAAACAAAGAAACAAAGGATGTGACGGTTGCTAAAATAATTAGCAACTGGAAGCTTCTAGATGTACACCAGCCAAAAGTAAATTCAGAATCAAATGTGTGGTGAATCTGAGGCGCTTTCGGTAGAGCTCCTGGTACCACAACGCACAGCTGTGCTGCGGCCGTGGCTCTGAACACACAACACACGTGCTTACTTGGCATTGTGAGTGCCGTCATGTCACACGATGTTAGCGGATGCTGCTTAAAACACCTTGGGCTTAGAGTCAAGCCCGGTTAAAAACTGCAGTGTTCTTGCTGTATGTACAAGGTGCTCTCACCTTACAGAAACAACGGCCTTTTTATGGAACATGAAGACTGTTAACAGTTTCCTACAGCTATTCCTCTGCATGCAATTCCCAAATGAGTAAATATTTGAGTGGTGTTTTGGTAGAATGCTTGATTTTAAAAATTGCTACTTTAGTTAGGTATAGCAAAACACATCTTTAATATCAAAACCATACACTGGAGAAGGACGGCCGGTCGTGGTGGTGCACATCTTTAATCCAGCACTCAGGAAGCAGGGCTAGTGGGATCTCCACTAATTTGAGGCCAGCCTGGTCTACAAAGTGGGTTCCAGGCCAGTCAGGGCTACACGTTGAAACCTTGACTCACAACAACAACAACAAAACAAGTGATAGCAGAAGTAGGCAAGCAAGTGAGGAAAGAGGAAGCCTTCTGTGCTGCCAGGAATGAAAACTGGTGCAGCCCCTGAGGAAATGATCCAGGCAGTTCCTCAAAGTGCTACAAATTGAACTTCCAAGTGACCTGGCTATGCCACTCCTGGGTACATACCAAAAGTACTATAGCCGAGATACCACACAAGGGTAGCTGCATGCTTATTGCTGATCCAGTCACCATGGCTGGAAATGGAACCTGGTATGATGCCCATCACCTGATGAAGGGATCAACAGAATGTGGTACTCAGAGACAATGGATTTCTCTCAGGGATAAAGAAAATTTGATTCATGGTGCTGGCGAAACAGGTCTAGCCCCAGGACCCTTATGGTGGAAGAAGAGAACGGACTCCCACAAGCTGTCCTCTGACCTTCACCCAGGCAACATGCACACCCACACCCCGCCACCACTCAGTAAATAATAAGTGCATGTATTTTATTTTATTTTTAAAGGGTACTGGACTCTGGAGGCAGAGACAGGTGGATCTCTGTGGGTTTTGGGACAGCCAACACTGCACAGAGAGACTCAAAACAAAAGCAGTAGTTCAGCTGGTAGAGTGCCTGTCTGGAATGCGTGAAGCCATGAGTTTCATCTCCCAGCAACACAAAAACCAGGTGCGGTGGTGCTAGCCCTTTTTCTCAGCAGTATGTGAGGGGGAGAGGAAGAAACGGTAATCGGAAGCTCAAGGTCATTCTCAGCTACACAGCAAGTTCAAGATCAGCCTGGGGTAGGGATGCTGGTTTGAAACACAGACAAACAAAAAAAGTCTGTGTCTGAAAGCACAGCAAGGACCAGTAAGCATCTTGCCAGGGAAGTAGACCCACTATATGGTGAGATAAACTTATCATGAGGCATTATTTTTTTTTCTGCCTCCCTAGCGCTGGGATTAAAGGTGTGCGCCACCACTGTCCCACATGAGGTAACTCCTTATAAGATTTGGTAGAAGGAGCTGAAGAAGTGAAGGGCAAGGCCAGAGGCACAGGATCAGCAAGGGGCGCACACAGCTCCTAAGAGAAGACTGTGATAGGGAAAACTGCTACACTGGTGGGTCCTCACCCACACTGGTGGGTCTGGTGTCTGATAGGCTACTGAATCAGCAGCATGGCCAGGGTTTCTGAAGCCACTCAGACAGAGCAGAGCAAGCACAAGCTCACCAGCATGGCTCACTACAGTAACCACGGCGACCTTCAGTGAACTGCTGCCTCATTTCTGTCTTCCTGATCTGACGAAAATTCCTCTTCGGGTCAACACTCACCCGAAACCATTCAGGGGAGGGGATTCTGGGAAACTGCTCTAATGTAGCAACGTTCAAATACTACAAACCACAGCGCTGTGTAAAATGTGAACCTGAACGGGATCCTGCACCGTGAGAAAACCTACAAGGATGGGAGGGGTCCTTTTGTGGTTCTAAAGCTCGATGTTTGGGTTTTTGTTATGGGGTAAGGAATCCCCCTCAAATCTTCTCCAGTGTCAGCACATTACCTGTATGTTGGGGTGGGAGGATGGTGTTGTTTTCGTGAAGTTGCAATGATTTTTTTTTCAAGACAATGTTTCTCCATGTTGCCCTGGCTGTTCTGGAACTCCCCCTGTAGACCAGGCTGGCCTCGAACTCACAGAGATCTGCAGCCTCTGCTTCACAAGTTCTGGGATGAAAGGTGTGCGCCACCACCCAGCTCTGCAATGAGTTGTGCATGAACTAATTTTAAAGAGATGATTTAATAGAATGACTCTGTATTTGACCATAGCCTGGAGGTTGTGTAAGCGAACGTCATGCTTAGAATTTATATGCTTGGGGCTAGGAGGTTGTGCGGTAGCAGAGTCTTATCTAGCACCTAGGAAGTCCTGGATTCAAACCCCCGTCAAACACTAAGACGAAAACAATTTGTTTAGACCAGGCATGGTGCTGCTTGCCTTGAATCCCAGCACTTGGGATGTAGGCACAGGAGGCTCTCTGAGTTTGGAGCCAGCTTGGTTCCATAGTGAGTTCCGGCTCAGCCGAGGCTACAGATTGAGAGCCTGTCTTAAAAATCAAATAAATAGTCAGGTGGTGGTACAGGCCTTTAATGCCAGCACTCAGGAGTCAGAGGCAGGTGGATTTCTGTGAGTTCAAGGCCAGCCTGGTCTACAGGCAAGTTCCAGGACAGTCAGAGCTAATCACTGAAACCCTGTCTCTAAAAACAAAACAAAATGAATGAATAAATGAATAAATAAATAAACAAACAAATAAGTAAATAAATAAACAAATGATGTGCTTGAATGTTAATTAAGGATGAATTAAGTAAGAGGGAGCCAGCTCTTACTCATCCGAATTACCTGGTAAGTGGCTTTGTCACCTCTGTGTGCTTGACATCCTCTGTAATTCGCTAATGGGGAAGATTCCCACTCTTCTTGTTTCCTTCCCAGGCAGCCCCTACTGTTCCCACAAAGATGCTTCCCACCGTCCCTTGCTCCCTGAGCCCCTGGTGCCACTCTGAGGCATCAGCACACTGCACTAGCCTGTGCTGTCTGGTCTCCTCTCCATCTAAACCTTGCCGTCTTCGGAGGACAATATGCCGGCTCTCAGGCCTCAGCACCTTCTCCTGAGCCTGGCACAGTCAAGGGTGACCGGTGACAAGTTCTTCCTCCTTCAGGTCACATAGGGATCAAGGAGGCAGGGCTGGTGACACAGGCCTGTTAAACCAGCTGCTTGGGAGAACTGAAAGTTCAAGGCCCATTTGGGCTCCAAAGCAAATTCTAGGCCAGCCTAAGAAGCTCAGTGAGAACTTGTCTCAAAAAAAAAAAGTTAAAAGGGAGTCGGGGTACAGTTCAGTGGTGGAGCGATTGCCTGGTGTGCAGGGGACCCAAAATTTATTTCCTAGTAGTAGGGAATGGGGAAGACCAGAAAGGGTCAAATTCAGGAATATTCTTCAGAGCTACCACCAAATTCAAGCTCAAAAGAGTCTATGGAGAGCAAAGATTAGGTTTCAAATTTCCATCTAGAGCTATCTCTTCCTTCCTTTCTTTTTCGTTTGTTTGTTTTTCGAGACAGGGTTTCTCTGTGTAACATCCCTAGCTGTCCTTGAACTAGCTCTATAGATCAGGCTGGCCTCGAACTCACTGAGACCCACCTGCCTCTGCCTCTCGAGTGCAGCACTATTTCTATGCCATTGTAAATGCACACACACACTCCACATCTGGATACACATGAATGTGGGTACCGCTGCAAATGTTACAACCTACTTTCTCCTTTCCCCCTCCCCCTTTGTAGTGCCGGGTATCAAACCCATGCCTCATGCACCAAGCATATGTCTTGCTGATGAGCTATGCCCTAAGCCCCCTTTTCCAAAGTCTAGTAATGTATCAGAGAATCACTGAACTGGTGCATAGACAGATTGACATCATTGTCTACCTGTGGCCCAGGAGGCCGCTGTGTGACGGACATGCATTTATTTTACCACTGCATCAGACGAACCTGGAAGTGAAGAAACCATCCCTGTAGGAAACAAAAGGAACACTGTTGGTCAAAGAAGTATGAACTGCTCAGCCTTGGGTTACCCTGCATGAAGGCAGGGTCAGCTGGCTGGGAAGAGACTGTCCCAACATCCCGGCTTACAGAAAGGCTTGGCCTGTTCAAGGAGCCAAACTGAAAGCCTAGATGAGACAGATCTAGGCTGTCTTGGAACTGGATCATACCCTCTGATGGGCATGAACCCCTAAAAACACCTCTTCAGTGGACCTGAGGTTCTTCCCGCTGTCTTAGTATGGTCCCTGCACCCAACAGTCAAGTGCAGACTGCACACAGCCACTGCCTTCGGGAACAAGGAGAGTGGCAGAGTATGGACATCCTTGTCTCCGAGGAGAAAGTCCCTCTGGTTTCCTACATACAACAGGAAGTTACTCAGGCAAGCACAAGTGAGATGTCACTTTTGCTTTTGAGGCTGGTCATCTCTTGGTGCCACCACCACTTTCGTTTTCCCATCCATTGCTCACGGAAGGAAGCCCGGTGGCCCTGGCATGCTCTCTCCCTCTGAGGGACTTAACTAGCCCACACTGTCAGGTTTCATGCCACTTTTTGTAAAGATTTAACTTCATTGTTTTTAATTATGTGCTTGTGTGCATGAGTGTATACGTGCATGAGACATCTGTGGAGGGCAGATGCGTCAGATCCCTTGGACCTGGAGTTACAGACAGCTGTGAGCTGCCTGACAGAGACGCTGGGAACTGAACTTTGTCCATTGAAAGTGCTCTTAACCACTGAGCCATCTCTTCAACCCCTTCCCTTTAACATCTTTTTTTCTTTCTTCCAGTTTTTCGAGACACGGTTTCTCTATGTAGTGCTGGCTGTCCTGGAACTTGTGGACCAGGCTGACCTCAAACTCAGAGATCAATCTGCTTCTGACTCCTGAGTGCCAGGACTGAAGGCACACACACCAACACCTCCTGGTATCCCCTCCACTTCTAATACCTGCCTGTGTCCTTCCCAGACAGTCACTGGAGCAACTCAGAAATGACGGGTTATATGAGCCAGGTATGGTGCTCTGTGCCTGTAATCCCAGATGTTGGGAGGTGAAAGTAGGAGGCCCACAAAGCTAACCTGGGCTACACAGTGAGGCATTGTCTTGGAAGAACAAAGGGCTAGAGATGTGACTTAATGACAAAGCATTTGTCTAGCATGTGAGAAGCCCTGGGGGTTCTCACACAGAGCAAAACAAAAGACTGTAATGTCTTGATCTTGATGGACTCTAGCAGCCCATAAACACACACACACACACACACACACACACACACACATGATCTCATTTCATATGCAAAGTGTGGGCTCCTGGCTCGGCCTGCTGCTATCATCAGCATGTTTCCTTGAAAATACATAGTAAATAACTGATAAATATATATTGTTTACCTTATATAAATTAAATGAATGGTGATCCAGCTGACAAGTTTCACATGCAAAAGAAAGTTCTTAAAGCTGGCAATCCCGTGTGATGCTCTGCTGACCGCCAGGAAACCCAGGTGTGACATTGTCTTTATACTGTCCCACAGTTACTAGATTCAGCATCTGGGACTTTGTTGTAGGTTACACACCTTCAACTTTGTAAACACATCTGCAGAACAAATGGGAAGGGAGGGCATGATTGTTGTAAAATACACTGTGGGAAATTAGAAATTGGCCAAAAATCTGAATTTGCAAAAATAACGCCAGTTTCAAAAGTAAACCAGATAGAGAGCCTGACAGTGGTGGTGCACACCTTTAATCCCAGCACTTGGGAGGCAGAGGCAGACAGATCTCTATGAGTTTGAGGCCAGCATGGTCTACAGAGCGAGTTCTGGGATAGTCAGGGCTACACAGAGAGACTCTGTCAAAAAAAAAATACTTAGTGTAATGGTCTGTCCTGTCCCTTTAAGAGACAAGCCCCACCCACTCCATCCCCAGTCCGCAGAAGCAAATGGATCTTCCTTCCAGCCTGAGCTCCTTCCTTTTCCATCTTCCTCTCAAAGAGGCAGCTTCTTCCTCTCTCCCTTCTCCCCTTTCCCCTCCTCCCCCTCTTTCTCTCTCTTTCTGCTCTTCCCCCTTCCCTCTTTCCCTTCCCTTCCATAACCCACTAAATAAATATCCACTTTCCTCCCCTGTCCGCTGAGGCAAGTGGATCTTCCTTCCCCTTCCAGCCTGAGACCTCCTTCTTTTCCCTCTCTCTTCTGAAGAGGTAGCTGCTGCCGTGCGCTCCCCTGTTTCTCTCTCTCTGCCTCTCTCTCTTCGTCCCCCTTCTCCTTACTTCTTCCCCTTCCCCTTCCTTTCCATAACCCACTAAATAAATATTCAACCTTACTCTGCATGGCGTGCCTATCAGTCTCTTTCTCTCACCCACCAAGGTTCGTAGTGGGACCGGCTGACCAGAGAGGTCTCTCTCCCACCTCGTAGCTCCCTGCTTTGTGCCTCGTGGCCCACGGGCCCATTTTACCATTACAGACAGTACCCCAGGGCTGGGAGTCAGAGTCAGGGGATCTTTTCTTCCTTTTTTCTTTTCTCTTCTTTCGAGACAGGATTTCTCTATGTAGACCTGACTGTCCTAGGACTCACTCTGTAGACCAGAACTGGCCACAAACTCACAGAGATCCAACTGTCTTTGCCTCCTGAGTGCTGGGATTAAAGACATGCAACACCATGTCTGGATGAGACTCTGTCTTTAAAAAAAAGTTGTTTTTTTTTAAATTGTAGCAAGGAAAATGCTCTGAATATTTAGTATGTCAAACTAAGTGCTTTTGCTGTTGTTGTTCTGCTGACAGGCATATGTCTATTCTTGTATTTGTTTAAACATTTCTATAATGACGCTTCTTTCTTTTTCCATTTCTCCATTATTTCTCACAGATTTGGGTAAGAACCCCCCTTCCTATGAGGGAAAATACAGATGTTCACACTCTTACCCAAATTTCGTGAGGGACAAACTCAGGCAGGGCTGCTGCTCAGTGGTAGGTCACCTGTCGGGCAGGCACAGGGTCTGGGCTCCTTTCCCAGTGTGGCAAACCCAACACAGCCCAGCTGGGAGCCAGTCCTCTTAGATAGACATAGCATGTGCGTGCATGCATGTGTGCACTCACGTGTGCATGAGTATGTGCATGTGTGGTGTGTGTGCGTGTGTCTGTTGTGTGGGTGACGTGTGTGTTTACCCATGTATGCATGTGTGGAAGTTAGAAGTTGGCATTGAATCTCTCTCTCTCTTTTTTTTATACTTGCTACTGTCCAGCATTTAAGTGGGCGCTGGATCTGACCCCCAGTCCTCATGCTTGCAGGGTGCATGCTTTCCGGGCTGGACAAGCTCCCCACCCCTTAGGGAACTTCAATTTCCTCACTTTCCGTTCTCAGTCGACTTCACCTTTCCACTCCTAGGAATTCCAGCATTCTGCTTTGCTTGTTTGTTTGTTTTTTATGAGCCAGGGTTTCTCTGTGTAACAGCCCTGGCTGTCCTGGAATTGACTTTGTAGACCAGAGTTGTCACAGAGATCGGTTTGCTGCTGCCTCCCAAGTGCTGGGGTTAAAGGCATGCGCCATCAACACCCGGCCCAGCATTCTTTTATTTCCTTGAACTCACTAAATACTGGACAAAGGCTTTTGATAAATGCTGAGAGAGACAGAGAGACAGAGAGAGAGAGAGAGAGAGAGAGGAGAATAAAAAGGACATCTATGTAATATTTTTATGTTGGCCATGCATTTTTGTCTGCTCAGAATTTTTGTTTTTATTTATGAGCGTTGGTGTCTTGCCTGTATGTATGTCCTTGTGAGGGTGTCAGGCCCCCTGAAACTGAGGTTACAAACAGCTATGAGCTGTCATGTGTGTGCTGGGAATTGAAACCGGGTTCTCTGAAAGAGCAGCCGGTGCTCTTAACCACTGAGCCATCTCTCCAGCCCCATCTGCTTAGAATTCTAATCATGGCTTGCCACTTAACCCTTACCTACTTCAGAGGCTTTCCTTAGACCGATCGCCTCCCTGGTGCCTCCACTAGATCCAAATTAGGTTCCTGATAAACTTCTCCTGTCCTCTACTATTCCTTCAGCCCTTGTCCTCTTTGTCCTGGTACAATCTTCTTGTATGTATGGTATGTATGGGTTTGGTGACCTTCTTCCTCACCAGACTTAAGTGCAATTGTTTCCAGTGAGCGCTGGGAAGGGCTAGGATGGCAGGCTTTCTGTGTTGTTCCTAAACTGGGGCTTGACATTTGCCAAGGTCAACAGTGAGCTTGTTTTTATTGTTTCTGGAGCCATCTTTCTGATCCCTAGCCCACATGAAATCTGCAGCCGACCTTCCGTGCTCAGCAATGGAGGAAGATGTTCACATGGGAACGGAAAGACAAAGCAACCTAGGGCAGAGTGTGGGACCTTATTGGCCAAGATTGCCAAGTTTAACTGTTATTCCAAGATTTAGCTTTTGGTCTAAATAAAAAAAGAGGACTTCATTATATCAGTCTACAGGCATGAAAAAGGACAGCACTAAAAAAAATTTCTTTAAAAGTCTTGAATAAGAATGGCCCCCATTGGCTCATATATTTGAATACATATGAGCCTAGTTGGTAGAACTGATTGGGAAGGGACTTGGAGGTGTGGTCTTGTTGGAGGAGGTGTGTCACTGGGGGTGGGCTTTAAGGTTCAAAAGCCCATGCCAGGCCCAGTCTCTCTCTATCTCTGCCTCCAACTTTGGGATTAAGGTATATACTCCTATATAAGCATGGGGTGAATGAATGGCTGAGAGGCATGTAAATCTCTGAGTTTGGGCTGGCCTGTTCTACAAAGAGAGTTCTAGGACAGCTCAGGCTACACAGAGAAATTCTGTTATTTGTTTTTGTTTTTTTTTTGGTTTTTCGAGATAGGATTTCACTTTGGAGCCTGTCCTGGAACTAGCTCTATTTTTTTTTTTTTTTAGATTTATTTATTGTATATACAGTATTCTGCCTACATGTATGCCTGCAGGCCAGAAGAGGGCACCAGATCTCATTACAGATGGTTGTGAGCCACCATGTGGTTGCTGGGAATTGAACTCAGGACCTTTAGATGAGTAGGTGGTGCTCTTAACCACTGAGCCGTCTCTCCAGCCTGGAACTAGCTCTTGTAGACCAGATTGGCCTCGAACTCACAGAGATCTGCCTGTCTCTGCCTTCCAAGTGCTGGGATTAAAGGCATGTGCCACCACCGCCCAGCTAACAGAGAAACTCTGTACTCAAAAACAAAACCAAAACAAAACTTTATCAACTCTCAGCTACTGCTCTGTGGCATGCCTGCCTGCTGCCGTGCTCCCCGGAGTGGTGGTCATCTGCCTGCTGCCGTGCTCCCCGGAGTGGTGATCATGGACTCAGCCTCCAAAACTGTAAGCAAGCCTCCAATTAAGTACTTTCTTTTATAAGTTGAATTGGTCATGGCGTCCTTTCACAACAATAGAAAAGTAATTAAGACATTGAACAAAAATTTAATACCATAAGTCAGGGTGGTGGTAACATGCACACCTTTAATCCCAGCACTCTAGAGGCAGAGGCCAGTGGATCTCTGGGAGTTCGAGGCCAGCCTGATCTACAGAGTGAGTTCCAGAACAGCCAGGGCTACACAGAGAGACCCTGTCACAAAATCGCCTCCCCCAAAAGCAAGCAAACAGCAATAACAAAAACCCCACTCATATACATAAAATTTTTTTAATTAAAAAAGTTCAAAACCAAAAAAAAATTAAAAAATAAAAATAAAGCCTGCCAGGGCATGGTGATGCACTCCTGTCGTCCAGACATGGTATAGTGGCACATGCCTGTAATATAACACGGAGTCTGTAGTAGGAAGATTGGTAAGAGCTTGAGGAGGGTCTGGGCTACAGAGCAACACCCCTGTCTCACAGCCTATGAATGGACAACAAGGAGTTCTAGACCAGCCTGGGCTACAGAGCAACACCCCTGTCTCACAGCCTATGAATGGACAAGGAGTTCTAGACCAGCCTGGGCTACAGAGCAACACCCCTGTCTCACAGCCTATGAATGGACAACAAGGAGTTCTAGACCAGCCTGGGCTACAGAGCAACACCCCTGTCTCACAGCCTATGAAGGGACAACAAGGAGTTCTAGACCAGCCTGGGCTACAGAGCAACAACCCTGTCTCACAGCCTATGAAGGGACAACAAGGAGTTCTAGACCAGCCTGGGCTACAGAGCAACAACCCTGTCTCACAACCTATGGATGGACAACTGTGGATCAACTTCAACTTCATTCTTTCTCTGTTTTTTGTTCTTGTTTTTTGAGGCAGGGTTTCTCTGTAATTTTAGAGCTTGTCCTGGAACTCACTCTGTAGACCAGGCTGCCTCGAACACCCAGAGATCCACCTGCCTCTGCCTCCCCAGTGCTGGGATTAAAGGTGTGTGCTACCACCGCCTGGCTTTTTCTGCTCTTTTTTTAATAATAGCTTTGTATAGATGGTTTTTTTTTGTGGGTGGTTGTTTGTTTGTTTTTTCTTAATGTTGTTTAAAAACATCTCCTTGGGCTTGGAGAATGGCTCAGTGGTTTAGAGTACTTGCTTTTCCCCCTGAGGACCAGAGGTCAGGTCATAGCTCCCATACTCAGGAACAGCTGTAATTCCTGCTCCAGGAGACACCTCCTGGCTTCTAAGACCCCAGATTCACAAATGCATAATTTAAAAAATAGCCAGGCGGTGGTGGTGCATGCCTTTAATTCCAGCACTTAGGAGGCAGAGGCAGGCAGATCTCTGTGAGTTCAAGGCCAGCCTGGACTACAGAGTGAGTTCTAGGACAAGCTCCAAAGCTAGAAAAACCCTGTCTTAAAAAAACAAAATAAAAAACAAATAAACAAACAAAAAAACAAACAAAAATCCTGCAGGGTGTTAGTGGTGCGCACGCCTTCAATCCCAAGCACTCGGGAGACAGAGGTAGGCAGATCTCTTGGCCAGCCTGGTCTACAGAGTGAGTTTCAGGACAGCCAGAAGCTGTTACACAGAAAAACCATGTCTCAGGGGGAATAAAAAACCTTTTTATAAAAACATTTTCTCAATGGATGGGGTGGCCTTTGATCTCAGTAGAGAGGCAAGTGGATCTCTATAAGTTTGGGGCCAGCCTGGTCTACATAGTGAGTTCTAGGCTAGACAAGTGTTACATAGTGAAAACCTGTCTCAGTAAAGGAAATTAAGAACAAAAAAGAAATTTTTCTTATGGTATTAGAAACTTCAAAAACATGATTCTTGGGTTTGCTGAGACAGTTCAGTGGGTAAACATGTCTGTCACCAAAACTGGAGACCTGAGTTTGCTCCCACGACCCATCTCTTTTTTATTTTGAAACAGAATCTTACTTTGTAGTCCAAACTCAACAGAGATACACACACCTCTGCTTTTCACATGCTAGTATTAAAGAAGCGTATCACCAAACCAAGTTAAAACTTTACATAGCCATGGCTGTTCAGGAACTCTATGTAGACCAGGCTGGCCTTGAACTTATAATAGAGATTTGCCTGAGTGCTAGGATTAAGGGAGTGTGCCCTCATACACAGCTAAAACATTTTTCTTAACAATTTCACTCATGTTCTACTGGGAGAATATGTTTTAGCATATTTAACCATAACATTAAAATATTACTATTATTCAGTATTTAAATAATTCAGATAATACTCTTATTTGAAAAAGAGTCAGGCTGGAGAGATGGCTCAGCTGTAAAAGACTAGGTTCTTGACCGAAACTATAAGAATAAGAGTCCATTTTTGCCGGGCAGTGGTGGCACATGCCTTTAATCCCAGCACTCTGTGAGTTCGAGACCAGCCTGGTCTACAATGTGAGCTAGTTCCAGGACAGGCTCCAAAGCCACAGAGAAACCCTGTCTTGAAAAACCAAAAAAAAAAGTCCATTTTCATATACAACCTGTTTCTGCTTCTTTGATCTTATAAATAACATCGCATCTCTTTGTAAACCTTTGCACGTGCATTGGGTTATTTTCTTAGGACAGTTTAACAGGAAGAGTCGCCATTCTTCTCTAAGCACTTTTCCTGAGTTGGGTACCTATTCACCATTGTTCAGAGTCTTTATGGTCAGACTTTCTTTTGGGACTCCCAGCTCCCAAATAATGACACGAGACTTATTATTAATGATGGCCTTGGCCTTTAGCTCACAATTGTTCCCAACTAGCTCTTATAGCTTGTTAACTTGTTTCTTATAATCTATATTGTACCACGTGGCTCTTTACCTCTCCTCTATTCTCTATGTCCAACTCCCTCTGTGTCTTGCTGACATCTCCTGCCATGTCAGATTCTAACCCTGAGTTCCTCTCTCTCTCTGGAAGTCCCGCCTATTCTATCCTGCCTAGCTTTTGGCTGTTCAGCTCTGTATTAAAGCAATCAAAAGGGGTGTTGGCAAAGACACATCTTCAAAAAGATTATCTCACAACATACCATCCTGCTAGCAGAGGTAAGGATAGTTACTGCACTGCACGAGGATGGCCATTGGAATTGCTGAGATTAACCACTGTATTGCATGAGGTCAGCCACTGTACCGCGTAAGGATGGCCACTGCACTGCAAGCTTGCTGCTACTGCATATTCTTTTTTCCTTTTTCTTCTTTTTAAAAATTTCTGTACAAGTTTTATAGATGAAAATGGTACCTGGGTTTTTTAAAATTTGCATTTCTTTTGTTACTACTGAAGTAGAACTTTTCCCCACGTGTCTTTCGGCACAATATGTTTCCTCTTTTGTGAACTGTTCAAGCTCATTTGTTTATCTTTAACTGGGGTTCTTGATACATTATATATTATAAATCTGACCAATTACTCTGGAGTCTATTGCTTCCCTCATACACCTGACTCAGCTTATATGGGTCTACCCCCTGTGATATGGAAAGAGGCTTTCTAGATAAAGTACATACATCTAGACTTCTATAAGCAATATATAGGTAATTGGAAAGGGGCTCCTCAGAGGGAAGAGGAGTGAATGAAGGGGTTCAGGGTAAAACGATACACTCTGAGGGGACATCAGCCGTCTCCGAGCAGCCCTGACAGCTAGGAAAGATGACAAATAGAGCCCTTATTAAGAATTTGCAAGCTTTTATAAATCTGCAAGTTGGGCAAGGGACGTGACTCTCTTGATAGACTTCCTGTTTACCGTTCAAGAAGCCCTGAGTCCAATCCTCAGTGCCACTGAAACCAGGTGGATAGTGTGCATACATGATCTCAGCATTTGGGAGTGGAAGCTGGAGGCTCAGGAGTTGCAGGCCATCCTCAACTACCCTGGGATACCCGAGGCCATGTCTCAAAACAAACAAACAAACAACAAACCTCCAACTCCACCTCTGGTCTTACACAGTGAACTTAAGCATCCAGATAGTGTTTATAAAGACCCACATGGTCTTGGGTTTGGAAAACATCTCAAGCCTGTAGAGGGCAGATGAGCAGCTACCATCCACTGATGCAAAGAAAAGAAAAAGTAAATTTAAGATGTCTTAATCAGGTAGGGGTTAAATATTAGCACAGGTTAGCCAGATCGGAAACAAACGGTCGAGAAAATGTGCACACAGTTCTAGGTAGTTTCCTGTCTTTAACAGGCATGTTTAAGCGAGGCTGGGCTAGACTAAGTGATTTAGTTTCTAACCAGACCATAGAAGGGGAAAGGTGTGATCTCACAGCACCGTGACATCACCAGTCATATCAGAGCCTCTTAGCATGCAGGGAGTGTGCCCTGGCATGCATGGGAATCCCACAGAAATCAGGCTCTGGGGTTGGAGGTAAGTGTGGGGAATACCAGACCGGAACCTGACATTTCATGCTGTTTTCCTAACAGATCCTTTTCAAAGAAACAAGAACTGAAATGCAGGCTGAGCAGGCATGCAAAGTAGGCCGCTATTTCAGTCTGAATCATGAGCAAGGCCACTGTGGGCCATCTGAAACTGAGGGGCAAAAGGAAACTGAGCCCTCAGCCTTGCGCAGGCTGTGATGGAGAGTTGAGGCTGCCCAAATAACTGGACACTCTGAAGCACTAGCTATGCTGGGAGCTGAGCCAGAGGGCAGACCTTCGGAGCATTCTGTTTTTGCCTAGAGCAGCGATCTGTAGCCATTCTCTCTCCTCTTCCTCAGGATTCCTACAGCCCCCTTGGCCATCCAGCAAGGGACTCCAGGACAGGAGTCTCAGAACTTCATTGTTTCTTGTGGCAGTGCTGCCACATCACCTTGGGGCTTAGTTCCTCTCACTCCCAGCATGGGGTCACAATAGCCTGCCGCCTTGCCAGGGAGGGACATCATTCAACCTAGAGTGACAGCCAGCTTCATTGTCCTGTTGTTATGGGTCACACAGAGTGTTTGCATACTCAACAGCGCAGCCAAGCCAGGTTGGCCCATGTGCCTCAAATTCATTCTGTTTTCTTTGGCCTTCCAGAACTGGGTGGCTCTGATGGAAAGAATGTGCAGGGGCTGTGAGATGGTTCAGTGAGTAAGGCCTCCTGCGGCCAAGCCCAGTAACCTGAGTTTATTTCCTGGGAACTGACTCCGGCAAGCTGTCTTCTGATCTCCGCATATAGGCTGTGGTAATGTGTGCGCATTCACAAAGGCTCACAAAATGAGTAATTAAAGAGCTGGGTGGTGGTGGTGCACACCTTTAACCCCAGCACTCCGGGGGCAGAGGCAGGTGCTGAAGAGTGAGTTCCAGTATAGTCAGGGCTACACAATGAAGCCCTGTCTCCAAACAAACCAAAAGTAAATAAAGATCTAGTGGGTTTTGTTTTGTTTTGGTTTTAAAGCAAGGCGTTGCAAGCTTCCCTCTTAAAGTCTATACTGGTTAGGTGTCATCCCTCCCCATCCTCCGTCCCGGTCCCCTGTGTCCCTGTGCCGCCCCCTACCCACCTTTGGTTTTTCGAGACAGGGTTTCTCTGTGTAGCTTTTGGAGCCTGTCCTGGAACTTGCTCTGTAGACCAGGCTGGCCTCGAATTCACCGAGATTCGCCTGCCTCTGCTTCCCAAATGCTGGGATTAAAGATGTGTGCCACCACCGACCAGTTCTATTGGTTAGTTTTTATATTCAATTTTACATAACTTACAGTCACTGGGAAGGCGCAACCTTAGCTGATGAACGGACTCAGTCAAGTTGGTCTAGCCGTCGTCTTGATTGATGATTGATGTGAGAGGCCCCAGCCTACTAAAGGACCAAGGACAGGTGGGCCTGGGCTGCATGAGCCCAGAGTGAAGGAGTGAGAGCCAGCAGGCAGTCTTTCTTCCTCAGAGTTTCTGCTCCAGGTTCCTGCCTTGAGTTCCTGCCTGATTTCCCTCAGTGATGGACTGTTGCTTGGAAGTACAAACTAAAATCAACTTTTACTCCATAAGTTTCTTTGGGTCAGTGTTTTATCTGAGCAACAGAAATCAAACTAGAGCCAAGGGCTTTCCCTGTCTCACCCCCGCTAAGCCATTTTCCTAACCCTTCTGACCCTCTCGCCTCTCCCTGGAAAGCACTCTCAAACTGTAACTAGTATCCTAATATCCTACCCACTCAAATTTCTGTTCATCTCAGCCAAGCTGGATTTCATTCAGCAGGCTGGAGAGATGGCTCAGTGGTTAAAAGTACTGGCTGCTCTTGCAGAGGACCTGAGTTCCCATCCCAGCACCCACACATCTGCTCACAACCACCTCTAACTCTAGTTCCAGGGAATCGTTGCTCTCCTCTGGCTTCTGTGGGCACTAGACAGGCATGTGGTGCACATACATACATGCAGACAAACACTCATATACTTACAAACATAAAAAGAAATGAACTCAGCCGGGCGGTGGTGGCACATGCCTTTAATCCCAGCACTCAGGAGGCAGAGGCAGGCAGATCTCTGTGAGTTAGAGCCCAGCCTGGTCGGCAAGAGCTAGTTCCAGGACAGGCTCCAAAGCCATAGAGAAACTCTGTCTCAAAAAAACCAAAAAAAAAAAAAAAAAAGAAAAGAAAAGAAAGAAAGAAAAGAAATTAATTAAAAAAATAAAATAAACATAAACCAGGTGGTGGTGGCGCATGCCTTTGATCCCAGCACTCAGAGGCAGAGGCAGGCAGATCTATGAGTTTGTGGCCAGCCTGGTCTACAGAGTGAGTTCAAGGACAACCAAGGCTACACAGAGAAACACGCTCTCAAAAAAAGTTTTTTTTATTCAAACTTTTAAACCCAGTTGCCTCTAACCAGGGAAGCTGGTGGAATATTTAGATAAAGTAAATTAATATGACCGTGAGTCCTACAAATGTTTTCAAGATGTAGCAGGCACCAAATGTATTTGAGTTCATTGAAATTAGATGCAAAGATGCATACTATATGCTCCTAGGATCCATTTGATTTAAATATAAAGTTTGCATAAAAAATGACAAACTCTGATGCTCCTGCCTTAGACCCAAGTTTGGATCAAGGCTTCGCCAGTCACTTGGCCAGCTCGCTTCACTTCTCTGATCTGCCTCCCCATACAGAGAAGATGATAAAGGTATGCTCCAGAGGGCCCTTGTGAAGATTAAATATGATACTTCATGTAAATGAGCCACACTTGTTCACACTGCATGACTAGTCCCCAGTGGAGGGCTGGTGACATGACTGAATAATGAAGGAACTGGCCATGGAGCCTGACTTCAGTAGGGTCCCCAGAACCCATGTAAAGGTAGAACAGCAACCCCACAAAGTTTTCTCTGACTGCCACACATGTACATACTTCATGTACACACACACAGTAATAGTAAAGTTAAAAAAATCGTTAAAAATTTTGAAAAACATTCTTATTTATTTATTTATTTATTTATTTATTTTTCAGTTTCAAGATAGGGTTTCTCTGTGTAGCCACCATGGTTAACCTGGAACTAACTCTGTAGACCAGGCTGTCTCAAACTCACAGAGATCTGCCTGCCTCTACCTCCCAAGTACTGGGATTAAAGGCGTGTGCCACCAACACCCGGTAACACTTACATTTATAAAGAAGAACAAAAGAACACTATATATTTTGTTTTTAAGATTTAAAAAAGTTTAAACACTGAAGCCATCTCTCCAGCCCTCCCAGAAGAACATTTTTGAAAGCAATATAAAACAATCATATAACTTTGGAAAGTATTTAATTATATCTATTAAAAGTGGTCAAATCACACAATATCCCTGAGATCCAGCAATTTCATTCTTAGGACTATATACAACATGGGATTTTTGTGTCCATTTGTTCCCCCAAACTATACACGAGAACATTCTTTTATTGTTGTTGTTTGTTTGTTGTTTTGGTTTTGTGAGACAGGGTTTCTCTGTGGCTTTGGAGCCTGTCCTGGAATTTTCTCTGTAGACCAGGCTGGCCTCAAACTCACAGAGATCTGCCTGCCTCTGCCTCCTGAGTGCTGGGGCTGGGATTAAAGGTGTGCGCCAACACCGCCCGGCTTGTTTTTGTTTTTTGTTTTTTTTTAAAGATTTATTTATTTATTATGCATACAGTAGTCTTGGTATTCTGTCTGAATGTGTGCTTGCAGGTCAGAAGAGGATGCCAGACCTCATTACGGATGGTTGTGAGCCACCATGTGGTTGCTGGGAACTGAACTCAGGACCTTTGGAAGGGCAGACAGTGCTCCTAACCACTGAGCCATCTCTCCAGCCCCTGTTTTTTGTTTTTTTAAGACAAGGTTTCTCTGTGTAGCCTTGACTGTTCTGGAACTTGCTCTATAGACCAGGCTGGCCTCGAACACATAAAGATCTGCCTACCTCTGTCTCCTGAGTTCTGGAATTCACAGCTGCCGCCACCACCATCGTCACCATTACCACCACCACTGAGCTAAACCAGAATGATCTCAGCAGTATTTATTATCTGCATGAACTACTGTGGGAAACAGTTCCCAAGTCCATGTGCAGGTTTTTTTTTCACACAGTGGAATAGCATACTCAAATGAACAAGCCACAGCTTCCTGTGACAACAGTGTGAATCTTGCCAACATAATGTTGAGCCAAGGAAAGCAGCCCCTCCATGTGGTTCTATCTACCTGACATTCACGAACATTGCAATGAATCTGTCGTGACTGACATTGCGATGGTGCTACCCTAGGCTGTGGTGATCTATACCTGTCATCTCGGCACTGGGGAAGTGAGGTAGAACGGTTGCCTCAGCCTGGAATACGTATTGAGCACCCAGCCATCAGGGCTACAAAGAACGAGTGAGAACAAAACAACGATGACTGTCATCGAGGCTAGTGACGGGACAGAACCAAGGATGCTTGGAAGACCAGGATGCTCTGTTTCTTTGATTGGGTGATGGTTCCACTAGTGAAATTTGTGGCATGGTGAACTTTCTATGTGGATAGCATATTTCAATAAGAAAATTTCTTAGAAGATAGTGTAAACCGATCTGATCACTTTATCACTAGCCCAGGCTTGAGCTTGCTTTGAGGCCATTCTCAGAGACTGCACAAATGCTCTAGCAGTTTGCATATGTTCCTATTTTTTTCAGTCCCTTGAATACCTGCTGAGCACAGGTGTGATCTGATTTCCTACCACAGAAGAACTGATGTCTAGACAGCTCTGCCACCTCGAAGGACTGGCTCACTGTTTTCCGGGTCTTCCCAGTTCTTGTCTACCAGCCACGAGATTTTCCAGTCTGCAGAGCTGTGCTGCATATTTCTGTCTCACGAATAGGCACCTCATTTGGGTAAACCCCCAGCGTGTATGACTGAGAATAGCTGTGTTCCCCGTATAAAGCAAACAGCCAAATATTTGAACCAAACAATGCTTCTTACACTCATGCTGGAAGCTATCCACCGCCTTCCACAAAAGAAACTTCACGAGAACAGGGATTTTCTGTCATTCATTGCTTAACCTTATTTTACTCATGGCTGCCATACCATGAGCCTCTAGAACAATCTCTGGGATATGAGAGGCAAACAATAACATTTTCTTTTGGGGGGGATTTTGAGACAGGGTTTCTCTGTGTAGCCCTGGCTATCCTGGAACCCACTCTGTAGACCAGGCTGGCTTAGAACTCATTTTCTTTTTTTGAGACTTTGTAGACTCAGCTGGCCTTGAACTAATGGCCAGTGTTTTAATTTGCTTCCTAACTGCTAACCACCACTCCTGACTAAACAGGGTAAAAGTTGTTCTTTTTTTTTTCTCCTTTGGGATAGCCTTGAACTCACCCTCCCTCCAGCCTCTGCCCTTCAAGTATTGAGATTACAGGTGTGTACCCCCATATCTGGCTTAATAAAAATTTCTAGAAGTATTTTGTAGATTTTTTTTCTTGCCTCAAGTTCATTTGTAAAAACAGCATAGGACACCAACTGTCTGTACTGTGTGTGTGGCGGGGTTGTCACCCAGTTCATTTATTGTCATATGGGCGTAGAGAGAGAGCTTTACTATGGGGCCTTCACAGAGTCCTGGACATCTCTGGGAGCCTGACTGGAGTTGGAGTGAAGCCTGAAGTGAACCCCAGTGGCATTAGGCTGAGCCTTGGTCTTCAGTTGGTGGAGCCTGTGGCTCTTGACCCTCAGTCACAAACCAACTTCCCAAGCTTGGGGTGGGCGATGAAAGCAAATTTGCAGGAATTGCAGTTGGTACTTTGGCATCCTGAGCTTTATCTCCTGAGGTGTCACGCTGGCCTGGCCCAGTACCCACTGCCTTGGCATTGTTGGTATTTTCTCCAAGCCCTTTCTGCTCTTCTTGGCAAAATACAACGTCCTTAGGAACTCCAGGTCAACCCCCCTGGAAGATTCAAAGCTTTGCGATTGGGGTTTTTTGATGCCATTTCTGTGCCATTTGGGGAATTGGTGTGTGTGGTGTGGTTCTAGGACTTGGTCATGTGTGCCTTGTCATCTGGGGCTCCCAGAAAGGCTTTTTTGCTTTTGAGACATGTTCTCATGTAACCCTCCCTGACCTAACCTGAAGCTAAGGATATCTCTTTACGGATCCTCCTGTCTCAGCCTTCCATGTTAGAGTTATAGACATGTGCCACCATACCCAAATGACAAACATTTCTCCAATGAAATCATTATATTCAAAGAGAAATAGCAAGGAGGATGAGAGTGTACTTTCTAGAATCAGGCAACTTAGTTCAAATCCCACCTCGGCCGCTTGCTAGCAAGGTGGCATGAAACAAATGAGTTGATGTGCCCATGCCTCAGTTTCCTCATCTGTGGTTAGGGTCACAGTGAAGCTTAAGAACACTTGCAAAGACAGCCTGTGGGACTGTTTGGTGACAGTGTGCTAAAATGTTCAGTAGAATCCAAATGAATGAAATGCCTTTGAATAAAAGTCAGGAGCCAGCAAGATTTCCTGTAGGTATAGGCAAGTTTATTATAAATTTTATATGGAAGGGAGGCTAGGGAGTTGGCTCAGTGGGCAAGAATGCTTGCTCAGTATTGGGGTTTGAATGAGAAATGTTCCCACAGGCTTGTGTACTTGAACACATGGTTCCCAAAAGGTGGTTTCTGTCTGGGGAGGTGTGAGATCCTTAGGAGGTAGAACTTTGCTGGAGAAAGGGTGTCACTCAGGAGTGGGGCACGTCAGTGGGGGAAGAACAGCCTTGTTCTTCCTGTCTTCAAAATTAGTTAGTTATATTTGTTTTCTAGTGGTGCTGGATTTTGAACCTATGGCCTTGCACCTACCCAGTAAGTGCTCTATCACTAAAATAAATACACAGGTCTTTGTCCTCCGTACTTATTTGTTTCTTTGTTTTTTGAGACAGAGTCTTACTGTGTAGCTCTGGCTGGCCTGGAATTTTTGTTTAATTTTTTGTTTTTTGGATTTTTGAACAGGTTTTCTCTATGCAACACCCTAGCTGTCCTGGAACTAGCTCTGTAGACCAGGCTAGCCTCAGACTCACAGAGACCCACCTGCCTCTGCCTCTCGAGTGCTGGAATTAAAGGCATGCGCCGCTACCATATGGCTGGCCTGGAACTTTTTGTGTGGACTGGGCTGGCCTCAGACCCATAGAGATCCGGCATCCCTCATGCTGGGACTGAGGGTGTTGACCATAGACTGGAGAGAGGGCTCAGTGGTGAAGAGCACTGGCTGCTCTTTCAGAGGTCCTGAGTTCAATTCCCAGCAACTACACGGTGGCTCACAACCATCTTTGGTGCAATCTGATGCTCTCTTCTGGAATAAAGGCATGCATTCAGAGAGAGCACTTGCAGACATACTGGGTTCTCCTTACTGTTTTAATGTTTTATTTATTACTGTGTGTATGATGTGTGTGCATTGGTGTGCAGGTATAGAAGCGGGTGCAGACTCTCCTTCCATCACTGCTTATAGGAATAGAACCCAGGTCATTAGCTTTGCGCAGCACCGTCTTGCTCTCCTACTCTCCCTTTTTTTTTTTTTTTAAATTTCAAGACAGGGTTTCTCTGTGTAGACCTGATTGTCCTGGAACTCACTCGGTAGACCAGGCTGGCCTCAAACTCACAGAGATGCTCCTGCTTTAGCCTCCTGAGTGTTGGGATTAAGAGCATGCACCACTACCATCAGACCAATCCACCTTGTTTCTCGTAACAGGGTCTCTCACAGAGACCTGGGGCTCACCAGTCAGGCTATGTTGGCTGCCCAGTGAGTCCCAGGGATTCTCTGGTCTCCGCCTTCCTAATCCTGGGATTACAAACTCAGCCTTTTATGTGGACTACAGGAATCAAGTCCAGGTATTTATGAGTGTGAAGCCAGCACTTTACCAACTGAGACATTCCCCCAGCACTGTCAGAAGTACTTAGCCACATTTGCCAGACATGGCATAACCAACCAAGATATACTGCGATTATACTTTGGTTTCTCTTCAGATCATGTACATCTTTCCCCTTAATAAATATTTTTAGAATTATAAATTAATCAGTAATAGAAGATAGGGAAAGGATAGAAGATCAAAAGCTTTAAGGATCCATCAACTTAGCAGTTGCTGTCATGGAACTTCTTTTCTTTTCTTTCTTTCTTTTCTTCTTTTTTTTTAAAATATTTTTTATAGTTTATTTAACTTTATGTGCATTGGTGTGAAAGTGTCATATCCCCTGCAATGGATCTTCAGACAGTTGTGAGCTACCATGTGGGTGCTGGGAATTGAACCCGGGTCCTCTGGAAGAGCAGTCAGTGCTCTTAACCACTGAGCCATCTCTCCAGCCCCTTTCTTTTTTTTAAATTTTATTTATTTTAAATATGTCTCTCTCTTCTCTCCCTCTGTGTGTGTGTGTGTGTGTGTGTGTGTGTGTGTGTATTCAGTGCCTTCAGAGGGCACAAGAAGGTGGATCCCCTAGGACTGGAGTTACAGACAGTTGTGAGCCACCATGTGGGTGCTGGGAATTGAACCTGGGTCTTCTGCAAGAACAGTCATTGTTCTCAACCACTGAGCCATCTCTTCAGCCCTGGAACTTCTTTTCTAAAGGGGAAACAGACAGGTCAACAAGTGTACATAAGGCTCCTGAACATGCTTTGCTCTCTGTCCTTGAGAAGACACAGATGGAAGAGAATGGTGAAGACTAGGAAGTGAGGATACGGACTGTGGAGGGCTGGACCTGGGGCTCAGTTGGTAGGGTGCTTGCATACAAGACATGTGATCTTAAGTGTGATCCCATCACCCACTAAGCCTGGAGGTGTGTGCCTGTCATCTAACATTTGGGAAACACAGGCAAAAAAGGTGAGAAGAGCAAGGTGATCCCCTGCTACACAGTGAGTCTGAGGCTAGCTGGGGATATAGAAGACCCTGCTTTATGACCCCTCAAAAAAAAACCCCAATGCATGAATAAATACATATAAAGATAGACTGGGGAGGGTTCCCCAAAGCATTTCAGTTGTGTGGTCCCTGGCAGGCTGTCAGGTGCAGTGCCATAAACATAGCCCCAGTTACTCAAGGGACACTTAAGCTAGAAATCAAGACCAGCTGCTAAAAGGGAGACCCCCATCTCAAGCAAAACAAATAGCAGTGTGGGCCTTTTGTGGGCAAAGGCGACCCATGAGGCACCCTGGTGGCAGAGTGTGGGAGGAGTGGGCACCAAAAGCGGGAGGGCCAGCTAATATACACAATCCTCTATGGGAGACTGCAGTTTAACTGTGTGTGGACAAGGATGCTGTGCTGTCAGCAGTGACAGGGCTGTGACTTGCTTTTCTCTTATCTAGACAGACTCTCAAAAGAGGAAGTACAGAACAGGAAGAAAAGAGTGAACTCTCTACTTTGATTTAGATCTCCTTTCCAGAGATAAAGTCATTGTATAGGCTCCTTTATCAGAGATAGTTGTTGGATTGGTTTTTGTTTGTTTGTTTGTTTTTGAGACAGGGTCTCACTATGTAGTACTAGAACTCAGTATGTAGGCCAGGCTGGCTTCAAACTCAGAGAGCTCTGCCTGCCTCTGCCTCCTAAACTCCTAAATGCTGGGATTAAAGGCATGTGCCACCATGCCTGGCTAACACAGTTCTTTTTTTTTTTCCATGATATTTATTGAGCTCTACATTTTTCTCTGCTCCCCTCCCTGCCTCTCCCCTACCTCCTTCAACCCTGCCTCAAGGTCCCCATGCTCCCAATTTACTCAGGAGATCTTGTCTTTTTATACTTTCTACTTCCCATGTAGATTATATCTATGTAAGTCTCCTTAGTGTCCTCATTGTTGTCTAAGATCTCTGGGATTGTGGTTTGTAGGCTGGCTTTCTTTGCTTTATGTTTCAAAACCACCTGAGTGAGTACATGTGATAATTGTCTTTCTGTGTCTGGGTTACCTCACTCAAAATAATGCTTTCTAGTTCCATCCATTTCCCTGCAAAATTCAGGCTGTCATTATTTTTTTCTGCTGTGTAAATGTACCACATTTTTTTTTTATCCATTCTTCAGTTGAGGGGCATCCAGGTTCTGGCTATAACAAACAAAGCTGCTATGAACGTAGTTGAGCACATGTCCTTGTGGCACGATTGAGCATCCTTTGGATATATACCTGAAAGTGGTATTACTGGGTCTTGAGGAAGGTTGTTTCCTAATTTTCTGAGAAATCGCCACACTGACATCTATAGGGGTTGTACCAGCTTGCATTCCCACCAGCAATGCAGAAGTGTTCCCTTTTCCCCACAACCTCTCCAGCATAAGTTGTCATCAGTGTTTTTGATCTTGGCCATTCTTACAGGTGTAAGATGGAATCTCAGAGTTGTTTTGATTTGCATTTCTCTGATGACTAAGGATTTTGAACATTTCCTTAAGTGTCTTTCAGCCATTTTAGATTCCTCTGTTGAGGGCTGTACTCCATTTTTTTTATTGGATTATGTGATCTTTTGGTGTCCAATTTCTTGAGTTCTTTGTATATTTTGGAGATCAGACCTCTGTCTGATGTGGGGTTAGTGAAGATCTTTTCCCATTCTGTAGGCCGTCGTTTTGTCTTGTTGACCGTGTCCTTTGCTTTACAGAAGCTTTTCAGTTTCAGGAGGTCCCATTTATTAATTGTTTCTCTCAGTGTCTGTGCTGCT